>JACTOM010000278.1:2545946-2699423 GCA_015832385.1 Elymnias hypermnestra
TGAAAGGAGACTGACAAAAAGGATTTATGAGTCAAGAGTGAATGCGAAAGTTGGAAGGGGAAGACCGAGGCGAACGTTCCTGGACCAAATCCAGGACATTTTAAATAACGGCCAGGTCAAGAGTACTCTAAACCGACGAACTTGTATGAAAGGTTTAATGAGATTGAAAGAAGCGAAGGAGATATGCAAGGATCGTGGCAAGTGGAAGGATGTTGTCTCTGCCTACCCCTATGGGAATGAGGCGTGATGCTATGTATGTATGTATGTATAAAGCACTTAAAAACAAAATATACGCAGAGCAGATCTATATTAATAGACACTAAAAGGAAAAAGTTAAAATTAATCAGTCAGTTCTCACTGAGAGCATTGAGATCTTTTTTATGAAAACAAATTTTACAGGAAAATGGCTATCAACATCACTGGGGCCTCGATTCGACGACCTTTTAATACAATATATAGAAATTAGACCAACTAAAACGAATTAAATATAAAGATCATCTAAATCACTCTCCCAATGAAACAAATGACAAAAAACCATTGAAACGATTTCTTCTTGACAAACAAAAAAAATTCCGATATCACGTAGCGGAGCTTTCTTTTCTATAAGTCATATATTTCAGTATTAATGTATATATATATCAAATATGTCTATGTTTATGTATGTGACAATATATATAATATAGTCTTTAGTTTTAATATTATGATATTGAATTAGTATATATTATTATTAATTTTACAACATTTTATCAGGTCCTGTAGCTTTAGACAATATATAAGGATAGATTAAGTTGTATGGGACTCCGTTCATGGCGGCACCTGGACTAGGGATCCAGCTGAAAATCAGCGCTGCATGGTCTGGAGACTATGTAATATAAATGCTGAGCTGGGTCCATTTTCTAGGTTATGCTACACATCGCAGAGTATTGTAAAATGTACTAAAATATATGGTGATGTGTGGCATAATGTATAAATAAAGATATTTTTCTTTCTTTTCTTAATCAGAGATCGCAAAACCAAGCCGGCCAACCGGCCTTAAGCTACTACGATACGATCCACGCCAACAAGAATCACTCAAATAAACGTAACAATAAATATACTTAAAAAAAAAACAAAAATAAATCCTTATGTCATTTGTCTTATAACTTTAATGATCCGCACCTTCAACCAACATCCTTATACCGTTTGTGGCTTTGCTATAAGGAAAGGTTGCCGATCTGTTATCTAAATAATAGTTATTGAGCCATGAAATGAAAAGCGTACGTAATAAAAATTAATTTATTCGAAAAATTAATAAACAATCTTAAAAATTCATAAAAATCTAAATATCTAACTTTTCACAGTTAAAACGAAGTAATACATATACAATTTACAAAATATCATACAAAAAGAAAGGTAACGTTATTAACCAATCAATAAATACAAGTAGATAATACAGATTTTTTTCTTTTATCTTAAATCGTTTGGCACAATCACGTACAATTTGATTAATTAACATTAATTTTATATCAAAAGTATGAGCATTCGTTTATTATGCTAAATATTAAAAGATTTGTTAGTAAAATGTTACTTAACTACGGAATTAAAGTAACTGGCACAAAATTCGTACACATTTCATGAGCGACATTCAATATTATTAGACCTTTACATTTGATCTTATTGATTCATGGACCAATATTTGGGCTTATTACTTTAAAGCAATGAAAATTATTATGTAGGAGTTCGTTTACACTAATTTTTGTTTGACCTAAAAATTGATAATTATGAATTTAAAATATAATTAATATAATTCAATAAAGGTCTTGTTATAATAAAATTGTAAAGAATATTTCAAATTTAATCGAAACAATTCATCAATAATTGGCAAATAATAATATTTAACAAATTTATATAATTCATTGTACGTATTCATACGTAAACCCATTGAAATGATGTATAAATATTACAAACACACAGCAAATGTTTTTTTATAAAAAAAAATCTTATCTCGATTTTCAATTTTAGATATTTTTTTATTTTGATCTGTGTGTATTCATATTATAGACTTTTTTTGGTAGATGAAAACATTTAACAAACGACATTTAAAACTACTCTTAACAAAGTCCAAGTATATCGATGTCTTCCTATAACTTTTACGCGTAATTTTATTAGTGGTATTGGAATCAATTTTACTTCAGATAATTTTCTATCACGGAATCAAAATATAGCTTTAAATCACCATATTTCTAATTGGTTTATACCTGCGCTTCTAACAAATAAAGAACGTACATAAAACGAATAAGAGTAATTTACATATAATTTTATTGAAAAAGGACGACTGGCAGTATAAAAACAGCACTTTTTACCTTTAAAGAACCTTTTCGAAATCACATTTTTTTACAGTACACATTCCAGTTACGATTTGCGAAACTTTATTGCTAACTGGTTAACATTACCTGATAACAAGTAATGATATAGTTTTAAACATTAACGTGCTTATCCAGCAAGAGGAAATTTATCTCTTAATAGTTTGTTCACAATAACGTTTGTATATTTGAATATATACAATTCAACACGCAAAAGCTCCTGAACAGATTTGGTAATGTAGCGCGAATATTTACGATTTTTTTATTTCTAAATTGAGAGTTTATTCCCTAACTAACCATATAAGACACTTTTTGTCTCGGTAAATAAGCTGGCTTAGTTACTGTTATCGATACATGCAATACGAATGGCGTTATAGCAAAAGTTGTTATTGGCAAAAAAATCGCGTCTGGGGTTCTATAAGTTAGTATATAAGACCAACAAATAATTATTTATTTTAATGTAATTATAATTGGGTTATTGCTTTTGAATAAATGATTTATTGGTATTGAATGGCGTTTAAAACAAACATTATATTGAGCATAGATTGTTTTGTTTATTATAACGGTACATAGGTAATGAAAAAAGCGTAATGTAAGCCCTGCTTTATAATATAATGGCACATCGCGCCACATTTTCTTTGCTTGAAAGACTATTAAATTTACCAATCCTATATTAATAAAACATCTGTACAAAATATATTGTACCTGCGATCACATGTCAGGTGCCTAGAAAATATACATTTTAACGTAATGCCTCTGTTATTTACACGTTTTATATTATGCACAATTTGTTCAGTTAAAAGACTAGGCCGCGCTAAGTAATTACAAATATATATATAAAATTATCTAAAAATTCGTTATTCACATTATCAGACTGTATACATATCTAGACAGATTACTTTAGAATAGACCGACTGATGTTATACTTTTTTATTTTTTATTCGAAATATGTGAAATAGAAGTTAATAAATGAAAAAGTACATGTGATGTGTTTATTGAACAAGCATGGCGAAAATTAGAAGACATTTCATAATTAAGCCTTACATTTTGAAATCTTTAATGTATTCTAAGATATCCAGTTTAATGCTACACTGCAGATTTGATCTACATTAAATATACAACGTGTGTAATAATATATTTAATTAGATAAGAAATAATATTGTATTATATATTACATATTTTGTGTTGTATTTTTTTGTTTTATGTAAAAGATAAAAATGATTACTATTGGTTAGTCTTTAAAGACCAATATATACCATCGCGGATATTTTTACCGATTTCTTTAAGATATACAACTCTGTAGCACATTACTTTGAATTATTTCGCAAGGTTTACGTTTATCACATTAAAAATTTTAGTTTTTTTCGGCTTTTCTGTGTTATAAAATGTATGTGTTATACATTTATAGCTTCCTCTTTATTCACACTATCTATTGCTAAGACTGAATTTTTAATCCGTTAGATATTTTAAACAATCTAAGCAAACAGACAGCTAAAGCGACTTCATTTTATACTATGTAAAGACATTTTAGCCACAGACAAAGCAAGGTCTAAATACCTAAATGTCAACGGCATTATGATTGGACTATGTTAAAATTGTATGCCAATAGTTTATAATTTAATGTGAAAATTATAAAAAAGCTTTCTTGATAATAGAGTAATATTTAATTTGTCTAAATAGGTTTACAGTCTTTCTTAAAGTAAAAGCCATACAATTTTAAAGGTGACATTATTTAAGTAATATACTGCATATAGTTAATTTTAAATAACATTTTTCTTAAAAATGAAATCACTCATTAGATTAACAATCGAAAAGAAAAAAGCAGTATAAAGGGTTTACACATGCCCATTTAATGTGTCCGTTTTAATATATTTTTTACATGTTGCATGCAGAAGATATATATTATAAAAAAGAAAGAAATCATACATAGAAAAAGAGTTCAATAATTTATGAAACTACGAGCAAAATTTAACAAAAACACATGCAATAGTAATAGACATAGATAAAAGAACAAAGATGAATATAAACAAAACACAATTGGCCAACAAACTGCGAGATCTAAATGTGTGAGTGTGTGTGTCATACAATTTTCCAGTACATTTACTGTTCTGTTCATGGAATGATTTAGTTAAGGTATTTTAACTAAAAAATAAGCAACTTTCGGACATGCAGTAGATATTGCCATCTTTAAAATCTAATGAGTCTTTTGAAGCTTTTTATTCAGTCGTAAGTTATTTATATATTAAACACATTTCGTTGAACACAAATATTCCATTGTCCCTCCGAAGGATTTCTCATTCACTTTCGTTTTTAATTATATTTCACAATAAAAAGTTCATTTTTCACAGTTTTTTATAATAACTAAAGCTCTGTGGTCGTTTCGACGGGCGATTGTTCGTAAGAAAACCCGGTGAAGTTTCGCTTACCGAATATCACGTTGTCGTTGTCCGTGGATCTAGAAAAAATAAAAGATATTAAGTTAAAGTAACATAAGATACAGTAAGTAAGTAAACAGTTTATTGACATTCCACTGCAGGGTTTAGGTCTCCTCATAAGTAAGGGATTTTCCGTTTTAGAGCTTAGTCCCAGCACGCTGCATTTTTTTTGTTGTGGTGAAAAATGCCTTTACGCACTCCGATGAAAGATTTTCCAATCGGGAGTGTGGGACTCACAGATTACAGAATACCCATTAAATCCTAGCGGATCCCTCCTCATCCATGAGTGAGATCACTAGAGGTTCACTACCTGCATTCAACTCTAGTGACCCGGATGACACCGACCACGAGGACCTACCACTCAATAGGGAGAAACATGAAGCGCATATATACGACTTCTTCCACCAAGTCTTCTCCGACGGCTAGGTAGAGCTTCAGCCTCTTGCTCCCTTAGTCTCTCATTTGCCTCCTTCAGCGAGATGACGGTCTCGCTGCTTTAATGGGAGTTCACAGTTAACATTACCTCGAATTGTTTATTAAATGTGACGAAATAATAAATAAATATAAATTTATAGAATAAAAAGTATATAAGCAACAACTATTAGGCAAAGGTAAACTTTAAATAATGATATTGTAACTCAGACCATAATTTATAAAGGAATGGGAAATACCAAATGTATATTTGAAAGTCAAATTATTTATTTAATTTGAGTTAACAAACTTTTAAGTCCTTAAATCTATCTCTTAGTAACGAAACTAGTGGCAAGGAACTCAGTAGTAACAAATTGCATTTACATCTGCTTTGATAGAAAAATGGCACAATTCAAAAAAGCTAAATTTACATCAATTAAACAATCTAAGTCAACCGATCATAATGATATTTTGATATACCACTGTTTCAGTATTATCAATTTGAATATGCCTTTCTGATACAAGAAAAATATTGACTGTTCTAGATTTTGATGTGTCATTAACTAAAATTTTGGTTTTCTTGTCTATTAACCCAAGGTAACGAATGAAATTATCAATAAGAAATATTTTAAAAGGAAAAGAAACAGGAAAATATATTTCACTGTTAAAGAATATAGCTTTAGGTATCTAAACTAACCTTTGCAATCCAGGTATCTCGTCATACGCCATAATAGGCTGCGTTGCTTTCTTCTTGTGATTCCCACTATTTATCTTCCTACCTAGTGTAGCAGCTAGTAATCCACCGCCTAAATTGTTATTATTAACTCTCGGTAACGTCCCCAGCGCATTGTTCAATGCGTGGTTGTTGGGAATCCTTCTGTTAAGTGTTTGTGTATTGCGCGCAATGGACGTGTTATTGGCGAGACTGTCAAAATTATGGTTGTGCACTTTATTTAGTGTACCGCCGTTTTCATTAACGCTTGATGCGCGCGCCGTAGTTGCGGTTTCAGAAAGTGTTGGACTTCTTTCGCCTTTGAAAATTAAATAAAAAAAAACATTTAATATAATATATATACAGTCTACTAGCAAACTGTAAAATAGTCTATATAATTTTCCAATTACCATATACGTGACCATTTTCTTAGAAGATAAATCTGATACATATGCCACCGGTGGCGTCTTTGTAAACCTCTAAGACAGATGTCTCACACAATGTTTTGCTGTGTAATATCGCTAGGGGTAGTGTTTTCAATAAAAGCTCCCAAGCGGCTTGATTTTTCCAACAACAACAACAATTATCACTATATCTGAGCCAATTTATACAAAACCTTGACAAATTACATATATAAAACTTGAATCACTCTTTATATTGATAAAAACCGTATGAAATATCGTTCAGCTTTATTTTATGTAATATGTAAGGATAATTGTGATAAAATTGTAAAGGCGGACGCTGTATTGTTAAAATGTTTTGGATCTGCCTTTTTTGGTAAATAGTTATTATATCAGTGTATTTATTTAATTCATTACTTTCTTCCCTCTTACGGTGATTAGCTGGGTCAATTTCAGATTCCATTAGAAATAATACAAACGTCATCTTTGTTAAAAGAAACAACAACCTATGTGACTCGTGACAAACAGACAACTTATCTGGATATTTAAACAACAAACCAAATAAAGTAATAGTTAAAAATATGTATGTTTAATGTCATTATAATTTCTTCAGCCCTTTTAGCGTAATTTACTAACAAACATCCGAACATTTATAAGTATAGTAAAAAAATATTAAAATTGGTTTTGTTAATTATCGTGTTAATGTTAATGACATTACTTGTTCAAATGCATAAAGGAACAAGTCAGCGATTACAGGTTTATCGTTACAAATTTACATTTTATTACACACGTATAGACAGTAATTCAATATAATTAAAACCACTTTGTTGAAACATCTATTTCTTATCAAGAAGCTAAAAGTGTCAATATGCATCCTTTTTGACACAATAAAATAATAACAAAACTTAAAAATGTACAGAAGAAAAAATATGTATTCGATTTGAAATAACCCATTTATGAAACAATCCCTTTTCTATGTCATTTGATATTGTCATTGTCATGAGATTCATTTTTTATGTATTTAAAAACGTTATCCTTATTTATATTGTTATTCAATGTGAAAAATTTAACAGATGTTTTCTATAAACAAAAAATTGGACACTACGGTTCTGACGTCATAGTCTTATGTATTCATGTACATGTTTACAACAAAACCGAATGATTTAGTAAATAGAAACACTGAAACAGCTGTGTACTGTGAGGAGACATTAATATTGTGACGTCACACGCACTCTGGTCTGTTAGGGCACTTTCGGTATTATATTTTTATTTAATAACTTTTAAATTATAGCGAAAAAACAAATTAATAATAGTTTTGTGACAAAACTTATACACGTTCTTTTCATTTATAACCGTTTTCGTTATGCAAAAAGGAACATATAATCAAATCTCACATTTAAATCAAACTAATGAAATCTCTGTGTTAATTATCTCTATGTTTTGAAATAGGAAAATGTCCGTCTGTTTAGACTTTATTATGTGTATGTGTGTGCGTGGAAAACCCCTAATGGTGTATTCATTCTTAAAAATAGTTCAATTTTACGATAATTGATATTACTTAAGTATACCACTTACCGTTATCTTTGGACAAATATTGTACACTATGAATATTAAACGCGTGGTTGTTAGGACTGAAGTCGAGTTGCAGATCCGCGTCGTCCACGGCCATGTTAAGGACCTGCAAGAAACAAACACCATTGTATTTAGATTAATATCTAAAACCGGTCCAGTATTTTTTATGACAATAATAACAACCAGTGCCCCTCTGACATATATACTTGAAATAAAAATCTACAAAAGAGGAAAGAATCGCTATGAGATGCCTGTCAATATTATCTTAGTAACTCAGTGCAGCGAGAGTGCGGTACACACGATAGAGAGGCACGATCGATTTAAGCATCAACGTTTTCAACGTTTTCTTATGATGTTATCACGTAAAATTGTCAGCTGTAAACAGACTTTACAGACAACTAATTTTTTTACATTATATTTTTTGTGTGTATTAAAGAGTATGTATAACTAAATAGTGACAAACTTTAATGACTACTGGCATACCTGGGTTTCGTATCTAGGTGCTGGTTCGTCTTCGCTTGACTCGTAACCAGAAGGCGGTCTTGGAGGCGCCATGCTTATACTAAGATTTCCATACTGCTGAAGTGCTTGTTCTTTATGTTTTTTGTACCTGGAAATTAATAATTGCTATTAAAAACCAAATTTTAAAAGGTTTATACCGCGTACATTCGCTTACAAGCCTCGAAAATCAAGTTGAACTCTCTCCGGTCGTGGCGCATTTTGAATATATACAATTAAATTGTGTTTGTAAAATGGAATCAGATTCAAAAATGATCATGGTGCTTTTCTTATAGATACGTTAAAATTTAGTCAGAAAATTCCTTGGTAAGAGTATAACTTGACAGCTTAATGGACTTTTGACAACATCGCAGTAGTATAGTCAGTCACTGACTACTGCTCATAATAATACCACTTTATCAAAGAATACCAAAGTGATGTAATAACATTACTTTGTTCCGCTTCGTTGCATAACTAAGGCTACCGGAAGCTCAGGGGACTGGATGCTCTACTGAACTCACCAACCTCTATGGGCGACGTGATCGATATATTACTATATAAAATAATAGTTTGA
Source organism: Elymnias hypermnestra (assembly GCA_015832385.1). Lineage (NCBI taxonomy): Eukaryota > Metazoa > Arthropoda > Insecta > Lepidoptera > Nymphalidae > Elymnias > Elymnias hypermnestra. The sequence goes on from JACTOM010000278.1 coordinate 2,554,892, forward strand.
CTATGTTAAAAAATGAAGGACATATCATAATTGTTATTACCTGTTCCATGACGCACATATGTAAATAGTTGCAGCAGTGGCAGCCACTAAAACTAGTGCAGCCAATGCGAGTAACGCCGCAGGTAAGGCAGTTGTCAGTGGGGCAGCGGCTAACTGCGGCCTTCGAGGTTGTTCTGCAGGTACTAGAGGTGCTTTAACTGACACCCCAATGTCAATTGCTCTGTAAAAAAAATTACTGATAGGTGAATAGTTTTATTAAAAAAACCATTTTAAAACAATTCCAGCTTTTCTCTGGGAATTAGTTTGCATTGATTGCAGAATCAGATCAAGAATAAGATGGAATTAACGCCATCTATATTAAACGATCAATATCTACTATGGCGTAATCTATAAACGAATAACTGCTGTGTTTCTTACCAGTTTCTTTTCAGCATAATCAACTTTCCGAACCAGTGGTAGAATTGTTACCAACAGATAGTTTGACTTTTTGAACCAATTTGAATAAAGAATATTTTCTGTTTGATTTGTAAAGACAACAGATGACGATAATTCTTTTTATGTTTTTATACACGTGCATAATAATAATGTAAAATACACGTTTAAAGAAATACATTATAATAAAGTTGAATGAAGAGAAAAAAAAGTAAAATAGGCGGTCCTATCGCTATTTAAAAAAAAAGCTTTAAGCAACGAACGAAGAAGCGATAACAGAAATACACATAAATAAATATTAATTCATATAAAGTAAGAAATAAATAAACATTGTAATATATATCATATAGTAAATTTGTAAATAATAAAAATCCTATTAAACTAGAGCAAAACTATATATATGTATTTCAAATTTTAGGCGCACATCTATTTGGACAAGAATACGATACTTCTAATATTAGTAGAATTATTTCATACGGTATGTATAGCTCATTAAAACATTTTATTTGTTAGATTTACTCATCATTTAAAAAAAACTATTTACCTAACAGTAAACACGATATGAAAATTGTACAGTATTAAATTAGCATGTCTAAATACAATATTAAGATTGAGTAAATATTATATTATGACAAAGATTTAAAGGAATTTAGGAGGATAGTGATTAAAAGGAAATTAGTCAATTGAATTTATTTTAATTTTTCTAATTTAATCGACCAGTAACGTACCGCATGAAGTACATCAAATCTAGTTGGCAGTTTATTAAATATTTTACATTAAGCAACTTACTTTTTTACAGGCTGCGACTCCCTTGTTAAAATTTCTCCTGTATTTGGATCGAGTAAGTACAACCAGACATTAGTGGCTGTAGTATCACTTTCTAATGTCCCGTTTTCGCCCAAATATAATCTCGGAGTCAGCTTTTCTAAACCAGCAACTAAACCACTCTTTTCTTCTATGTTCGAGAGTATACTACGAGCATGTATTGGGGACATGGCGTTCACATTTACATCAGCCACTTCAGCTATCAGTTGGTTGTCCTTTTGTAAGAGATTAATCTGTGAAAACAACAAGCGAAATTTTTGTACTATCAACACCCAATATTATAATGTTACAGGCTAGAGAGGGTACTGTAGAAGGTGTTGATGTCACCCTGATACCATATTTTACCGATTGTCTATATTTAGTAAAAAGAAAATGTTACGACTTGTGGAGAGAATATTTTGATAAAACATGATTAGAAAAGGGCATCTGGTATAAGACGATACAAAATGAGCTAAGAACAACACCCTGGATGCAAAAAACCCCCTTGAATCGCGCTGAATCCGTTACAGCCTTACGTCTTCGTTCAGGACATGTTCCAATGAATAAGTTTGCCTTCCTAATGGACAAAATATCTCCCAACCGCGCAATATGTGGCGTTGTGTACCATATTCTAATGGAATGTGCCCGGAATGGGCCGGGGCGACATACCTTCGTCAGCGAATACAGCGAGATTCAATGGGTTGGTGGACTTAATATACTGCTGCAGGATCCATTGTCAAGGGAATTTAGAAAATTGATACACTTTTATGAGTATGGAGTACGTCTAAGAGAAACATAATCATATTGAAATTATGAGTACTTAACAGAGCGACATAATCGTAAGCGATTAAGGTCTTTAAAATAACATTCAAAAACAAAACACGCAATATTTACAAACTTTAATTTAAAATGTAAAGCAACATAATCAAAACCAAAATAATAATAAAAACTAAATTTCAATTATGATTTTCTTCTAAGTTTAAACAACATTAATAAGGCTTCACAAATTAACTTTGATACGAACTTATTTATTTTTGTTATTAAACAGTTACTGTATTTCTATACAGAACATAGCTTGAAATGCTTTTATAAATATGAAACTACTTTTATTATTTCCACAGCGTGTGTTAATAGAATTTACGTGTCACTTTTAACGCATAATAACAAAGGAAATAATGGATAACTTGAAAATGAATATCAAAATCATTTGCGGAAGTAATAAAACGTTACACTAACTCACTTCTGCCGCACACTATACTAATTTAAAATGATGTCTAAAGAAACTTATTTCATTACAACAAATTACACAATACAATTATGACAAAATAACTGTGTAATCCGTGTCTAATAGTATGTTAATTAAGTTTGTACGGCGTTTTAATTATGTACTCAGAAATATAAAAATAGTCGATATTATAACTTTTTAACGACTAAGTAACTACCTTGTATCCCACATTTAAGGTGACAACATTAATTTAAATTATACGTTTGAACGTTATTAAGGTTTTATTGTCAAAATCTTGTATTACTTTTATAATCACAGATTTCGCCAAGGCTACACTGTTAATTTTCCCATATTTCCTACCAATTATATGAAATATAAATAAAAAATATAATATTTTATTTATTATAAAGAATATCTTTTTCTATTGAAACAAAAAAAACATGGAAAAAAATGAACTAGACATATTTTTATAATTCAATTAATCATACAAAACTTCTCTGTAATCACTGTTTTGCTAAATTTCTGACAAACTACATTAAACTATTTACAATTTAACTACAGACTTTAACATGTGGTGTGATGAGTGTATTTGTCAAATACATGGTATTGTCTTTTTTATTGATCCAATACATTTTTTTATTTATAAACTATAAGTGTGAGAAATTTAATATTCCCCCGTTCGCAATTTTTTTGGTAAAAGGGGTACAATGTGTTCGCTTCACGTATTCATATATAGATTGAGCAGCATATATAAATCATATTAATATTGCGCTCAAGCAACTTTCGACTTATAACTGACCCGAAAGTTATATTTTTTTAACGTGAATTTCAAAAGTCAAATAAATGCGGTAGAGATAAGAGCGTTGAGAAGTATGAGTGGATTAAAACTGAGTGACAGAGTAAGAAATACTGTGATAAGAGAACGTTTTGGTTTAAAAGAAGATGTAGTGACTAAAATTGAGAAAGGTATGCTTAGATGGTTTGGGCATGTAGAGAGAATGAATGAAAGGAGACTGACAAAAAGGATTTATGAGTCAAGAGTGAATGCGAAAGTTGGAAGGGGAAGACCAAGGCGAACGTTCCTGGACCAAATCCAGGACATTTTAAATAACGGCCAGGTCAAGAGTACTCTAAACCGACGAACTTGTATGAAAGGTTTAATGAGAATGAAAGAAGCGAAGGAGATATGCAAGGATCGTGGCAAGTGGAAGGATGTTGTCTCTGCCTACCCCTATGGGAATGAGGCGTGATGCTGTTATGTATGTTATGATATGTGAATTTCTAATTGAATCGCTATCAAAAAACTTATTAAAATACTTATTAAATAAAATTGTACTCGGCGGTATTATGTATGAATTTAAATAATATGATTCTTTGGAAAACTTATAACATTATAAATACTTACGACTACAGAAGCTCTTGCGGTTTTATAATCCTCGGCTTTAGGGTTATCTCTGGCCATCACATTGAACTTGAATGGAAGAAAATCTTTGGGTACATTCTCGAAAGTTTTGATATTGCTTATTACTCCAGTGTCTGCATCAAGTGTAAAATATTCATCTGCAGCTTTAGTCCATGCATTTTTCTTGTATTCTATCTTACCAAAATCGCCGCTATCTTTGTCTTTAGCCTTAAATTAAGGAGAAATATTAAAGAACTGGATATTGGTTTCATGTCTTCAACTTCTTATAAGACTTCACTAAATGAATAGGCAAGTTGGAAGTAATGAGGCAAACCTCTAAATAAAAAAAAATTAAGACTACTACAAATATTTAAATTACCTTCACTTGTAACAGATTAGCACCCAAAGGCAAGTCCTTTGTTGCAATAGCGAAATATTTCCCCTTAGCTGCTAAAATAGTAGATTGTTCGGGAAATATAAACACAGGTGCATTATCGTTTAGGTCCGTCACATGCACTTTTATTATGGCTTTACTGCTTTCGGGGTTTATAAGTCCATGTATGGACTCTAATTGGACTTCCAACGAGTACTCAGTTAACGTCTCGTAGTCCAATGAACCATTAAGGTAGATTGCACAGTCTCTCTCTTCCGTAAGTTTAACATAAAACACTCCTGAAAATAATGAAAATACCTTTAAATGAATATTTTTTCTGAATGTGTGACTGAACCCCGACTAAATAAAGATTTTCATGAATTTTTATTTGCATGTTCAGATTAATTCAAAAATAATTTACGATAACTATTCGATTAGATATATAAAGCATTTTCCCCAAAATTTCGATGGATTGGAAACTAGACGGGACATACCGCTGGCAATATTAAGATAGGCAAAATACATAAAATGTAAAATATAAAACAATAGTCTTACTGTATATTTATTTTTGAAAAATAAAGAAAAATTAATTAATATTTAACGAAACTACGATTATAGTTTAAGCCACTACGAGTTTATTAATACTGTATTACAACTTGATGGAATTAAAAAAAAAGTTTTTTTTATTAACAACTTAAAATTTGAGAAGGTTCTATTAACTGTCGTAAAAATAGAAGAAAGATATACCTTTTTGTGTTGTATCGGTAAGAAGACATTTTAGAGGAGTATCTCGTGAATGTTTGTTCTTATTCCATATAGGCAAAATTCTTACAAGAGTGCGATTGGGAGAATTTTCTTCCACGTGTTCAGTATAAACTGTATCAGCGAAACCCAATCTTACCTGAAATTAAAAATACTTCAATTAAAAACTTAATTATATTTATATATATATAAATATAAATATGGTAAATTATAATAAAATATGATTTAAATATAGACACGCTCACGGAACCCTTACTCGTGGATTACAGAAAGGTTGCCCCCTGCATTTGTCATAGTTACGAATATATAGCCGGTTTGGCGGAAAAAATAATTTTCTAAAATATTCCGTTATATTGTAGTTACTAGTAAACCAGGATAGTCAACTAGAACAGTTGCTAGCCAAGAAGGGGTTCACAACTCGATACGCAAAGTCTTTCCCATATTATAAATGTTAATTATTTTTTTAAATGTTTGATTTACTTTAAAATAAATATTTTTGAATATATAAACAGTTAATGACTTTTTTCTTACATCGGGCGGCACCGTAGCCGAATGACTGACATATACTGTAAGACTGATCACTGATGACATCACAGGGTCGCCTTGGTCATATGCTTGAATATCCACCTAAAACATTCAGAAAATTTCAATAAAATAAAGTTGTTAAACATAATACAACAAAAAGGATCGGAAACGTGGTCGTTGACTATGGCCTCATTCGAAAGCTCAAAGTCACTCAGCGTGCTATGGAGAGGGATATGCTTGGAGTTTCTTTAGCGGAACCAAAATCACCGATATAACCCTCCGAATCGCGAACCTGAAGAGGCAATGGGCGGGGCACATAGTCCGACGAACCGATGGACGTTGGGGCTCGAAGGTGCTGGAATGGCGACCTCGTACCGGGCGGCGCAGTGTAGGTCGACCCCCCACAAAGTGTACCGATGAAAATATTGACTCTTTTACGAAAAAAAAAGTGAATGCACCTCATATAACTTAAGAAATAAAAATAAAATTTCTGGTAATTCTAGTAGGTTACATAAAATTGACAAATCATTCAAGGGTAACTGTATACGTTTCTATAACAAACTCCCACAAGAAGTTACAAAGATGTCTATGAGTGAATTTATATCTTTCATTAAAAGAAAGCTAATAGAGAAATCATTTTATAATTTGAAGTAATATTTAGAAGACAAAAAACTGTGGGAGTGAATGAATTGCTCTATATACATCTTGATATAGAGTAAATTTAAAACATATATTGTAATGATGATGACATAAAAAAAACGTATACTCGACTGAGTTTGTTATGGGCTCTTCTCAGATCAGGGCGCGAAGGAACCCTCGTTACTTTAGATTATAAGTCGTTCTTTAATGTTATCACCAGTCATTCATTTAAATATTATATGAAAAAAAAGATATTTGACGATTCATAAGTGCTGTAATAGGCCTACTTGAATAAAGATATTTTGACTTTGACTTTGTGTGCATCATTTAGTGAGACCTATGTTCAGCAGTGGACGTCCGTATATTGAAGCGTCGACGACGACGACACCAAAAATGCATAGAAAACTTTCAGATTTACATAAAAAATGCTCAACTTAAAGAATATAAACATATTTACAAAAAAATCAGAATTATCCCAGGTCCACCATGGTAAGACGCCAAGGACAGTTAGCAAATAAAGCGGTAACTAAGGCTAAGGCAATACCATCACATACTAATGTGAAATAACATAGGTAATGATATATCACAGTCAAGTAATAACTCTTATGCAATAAAAAAAAATGTAAATGAAACTTACTGTATATTCGCTATCAGTCTCCTTCCTAAGATCATCTCTTACTTTAATAGCGCCGGTATCCGGTTCCACGTGGAAATATATAGACGCCTTCCCTCTTCCAGCAAGTGCGTATCTAATTCGATTATTTGGAGCTGTTGCGTCTTCATCCACAGCTACAACAGTCTCAACCAAACTACCAATGGAAGAAGTATCTTCTATCGTTACAGGACGTACAGCAGATGTGAATATTGGTGCATTGTCGTTTTTATCCTTTAAAATGAAAGGTTAAGTAAAAACTTTTAATTTTCGTTCTTGTCGCTTTATTACATTGCAGTTTGTATTCTTATTAAGCTTTAATGAATCAATGTTTTAATAAATTAAAGAGGCTGGAATGTATTCTAAAACTGAAGTTGGAAAGAAAAAAAATTATAGCCAACAATTTTATTCTATATTATGTTATACACGCGTCTTTATCCGCGTTGAACTAATTCTCAGCTCACTGAGACTAGAGACACAAAATGTTTCAATCTATATATCGAGCAAAAGCTGTCTGCGGTTCTAATGACATATCATTTTTATCTTACCCTGACTGTTGAAAAAACTCAAAACTTTATTATTTTTTAAAAATGTACTGTATAATTACATACCAAAACTTGCCAAAGAATTGACATTCATACTTTCAACCCTTCTTCCAAATTTTGTTTTTGAGATAAAAATTTATCTCTGCTGTTAAAGTTTTCACGCACTAAACCGAGAAACTGACAGACAGTTTTACTTCAACATTAGTATAGATAAATGGGACTCTTTGCATACATCATATATAAATCTCAACTGCTGGCAAACATACTCACATCAACAAGAACCTCAACTGTGGTAGTAGCACGACCACCTTCCTGGTTATTTTCCTCGGTGCCAACAATTAGTTCATGTCTTGCACTCGATTCTCTGTCTAATGCTATTAGGGTTCTTATAAGCCCAGATTTCCGATCAATGGAAAACAGATCAGTGTCTCCTTTCAGTATAGTGTAGGTGATTTCTGGCATTGTATCTGGATCATCAGCCTGTAAATTATATTTAATTTAGAACCAATTTTTTTACAGACAATGATTACTTCATTATAAGTTAAACATAAGTAAGTAAGTAGAAGCCCATTAACGTCCCACAGGTCTCCTCACTCTTACGAGCTCTCTCGTTATTAGAGCATAGATCTACCACGCTGCTCCACTGCGATATATAGATAGATTGATGCAAATATATGTTTCAATTAACATCATGCATAACATTTATAAATCAATGTTAGGCTTATTCACAAAAAAAAAACAGGTATCCTGGGTGCAATTCTGGGGCATGTGTAACCAACAACCAAACCATCGCTGTTGGTCTAAATGCTCTAAAATCCCGTTGTCTCTTAAGAGAGAAGGCCTGTGCTAAGCAATGAGACATTAATAGGCTATTGCTTACTTTACCAGGTAACTTAATTCTCATGTTCATATTAATTAATAATTGACACGAAAATTGCGGACTATTACAGTAATACGGTAATAAGCTTGAATAGTGAAGGCATAATTTTATTTTATGATATTGTACATACGATATCAGTTTGTGGCGTAATTTGGACCCCACATTTGTAGAGACAAAATATACGAAAAGCACCGTCTCAAGTACCAAATAATCTAAACTAACTTTTAGCCTACGATACATAAAATTGGCTTACATGAACTTTTACTACAGGATAGTTTGGAGCATTTTCTGGCACGTGTATAGAGTATAGGGACTGAGCAAATATCGGCGGCTCATCTGGAACATCTTCCACTTGTACGGTTACGGACGCAGTACCAAGTCTTTTATCAATGGCTCCATCAGTTGCTGTTACGACGAATGCATAATCCTATAAAATGAAATTATAAAATACATATAAACTTTAATTTTGTTTTTCAAACTAAACAGGTAGTGAGTAGATAAATATAGACAACCAAAATTTTTTTTATTACATGTTCACAAAAGTTCATTTTATAACGACGACCTTGCAGCAAGTGTAAAGTGAGAACTATTAGATGGTTTTTCTCAAATTTGAAAGGGTGTAGATTAAAAAGAATTATACAGCTTATAACAAATTTTTATTAAATAAAATAAACGTGATTTTAAAAAATAAAATAAAATAAACAATTGTAGTTTGAAATTGGTAAAGTCGTAATACTACGAATGTAATTTTTTAAAGCTCCTGTTAGAGATTATTAAAGGTTTATTATACTGCTTAAAGGATTCATTATTATGGCTTGACATACCTTAGTATCTTCATAATCCAGTTCCGTATTCGTGCTGATCATGCCAGTAGCATTGTCTATAGTGAAAGGAAGGTGAGAGGGCATACTGTAAGTGATCATCGCATTTACGCCATCGTCTATATCCGTTGCATGAACGTAGCCCACTAATTCACCTGAGATACCTGTAAAAGTCAATAGTTTTTTGTTACTAAACTATACAAATCAAATAACACGTTACATATTTTCAAATGATATTGTTAAAAAAAATATTTCATAAAAAAAAATTGCAGTTAAATAATATATTTCTTATTTTACCTTCTTTAACATGGAACAAGTAAGAATCTTCATCGAATTTAGGATTATTGTCATTGATATCTGTAACTTTGATATTTACAGTTGCAGTTGTTGACAACTTTCCTGGATCTTCAGCTTTGACCATCTGTAACAATTAATTAAAACATTTTACCTTAAATTTAGTTTTTTTAGGTAATAAACCTGGATTTGCTGTTTATTTTGTTTTTAACAAAATAAACAGTTAATTTGCCTTTCAGTAAATTTTTAATAACTTGATTAAATTTTTACCACGACATTTAAATATAAAACTTGAATATTGCAAATGGTTAAAAGAATGTTCAGTTATATGTCAGTTTGATTCGACTAAAATGCTTGGGTTTCATTCAATACCATCATTACTATACATACAATTATCAATGGGTTTGTATGCAATAACTCTTTTTAAATCTTAACTGAATAAACGTGATTTGGACAACAATGGAAATTGTTCTAAATGAATAAATAAACTTACCAATTGATACCTCGTGAGCACTTCTCTGTCTAATCGCCTTATGACTGTGATGATACCAGTATTTGATCCAATGGCAAATTGACGAAGGTCATTACCAGATACGATAGAGTAAATCACCGGCTCATTTTCTGGATCTTTAGCCTTAAATAAAAATATTTTTTAATATTCTACTTCATCCGCAAAAAGTAAGTATATAGTACATACAATGCTATGCAGCTGCCGTCATATCGCTGCTACATGATATAAACATGAACAGTATAATTTCGTTTAAATGCAAATAAATTACATAATTATTACGTAGAGAAGTTGAAAAATACTGCCAAATCCATAAAAAATATACGTACATTAACATAACAGAATAGTTATATCTTTAAATTGCTAATTGATTTATTAAATGTATTGGAAGAAACGTGTATAAATTATAAAATATCCCGGCTTTATTTTTTTGTTTCTATTTAGGGACTTTAAAAAATCTTATTTAAATATTAAGTATTATAAGCTATAGGATTAAAATAAAGATAAAAAAAATCAAAATAAATAATAACTTACTGTTACTGTGGTGACTGTTGAATTAATCGCTGCCCCTTCTGACACAGGCGCATAATAATCCCTCGAAGAGAATTGTGGAGGTCGCGTATTTGGGCCCGGAGCTACCATTAGTTCTACTATTCCTTGTGAACTAAGCCCCTTTGCATCTGTAGCCCTTATAGTAACACTGTATTGTTCACCAGCTTGCAACCGACCTGTACTTGCTGTGAAAATATATAATAATCAGTACCTTTGAAATAAACATAACAGCAGTCAAATTAAGATCGTGTTATTAAAAATTTTCAAAATCAACGATACAATAAGATAAAATTGATGATGATATGATAAGAATCTCAGGTATAACTTATATAAACGAAAAAAAATTAGAATAGTGACTCGATCACCTTAATTGGTAATTGAGATTGAAACTATTAACTGTATTAAAATATATATTTTTTTAATCTAAATTTTTTAACACGGCAATAGATTTTCCCTATTGTTTATACTATATTTGTTTTCTCGCTGCAAAGTAAACATATCTCAAGTTTCATGGTAATCAAAAGAAATATACATGGGAAAAGGTAACGTGTAGTTTAAAACAATTGTAAACACACAAAAGCCGTGCTGGCGTGCAACATAAGTAACACGAAGTTAACACACGGAAATACAAATAACACAACGTGCGTATTTTGATATTGAGATAACATTCTATTGCATTTTTTCACACTTTGTTTAAATAAAGCTACAGATATAAAATTTTATTTAAAAATTTGGTGCAGTCAAAACGTTGCATGCGATTTTTTTGATAAATCGTGGTAACACACGGATATTACATGCCATATACATACTTCACGTTTAATATCCACATTGTTTTAAGTAGTCCAAGGTAACGCCTTTAAATTAGCAACAACACAAATTAGTGTTTCATATTCATTATTTTGAATTATTACTTTAATAGAAATATTTAATAGTATCATGGTTCTCTTGTTTTCGTAACACGACCCAATCTTGAAAAGCACTTACTCTTATCAAAGTTTAAAATTCAATTCTTATTGTTTTATATAACAGCTAAATTTAACACCAATTCCACACCAAGTTGACACATCTTATTCCCTTCTTCATAGTACATTTATTTAATTTTGCATTTAGTATAATATGTAATGACTTTTATTAACTACTAATTTCAATTACGCATTTGTATTGTAAAAATATGTCCAGCATCAAATGTTTGTTAAACCCAGCAAACGTAAGAATACTACAAATCGCGGTGGATAATTTCTCTTTTTTTATCTTTCTTAAAAGCAGCGATAATGCATACAATTTCCATAAACATCTTTTATAATTATATCGTATATATATCTGAAACTATTTTTAGGAAACTAAATGAAGTTATTCTAGTCAACGTTGGCGTGAAATATACAAATGCTTTATGTGACAGACAAATTTAATTCAATGAAGTTTTTCAACTTTATCAAAATACAGAAATATTTTAAAATTTACAACCATAAATGAGCGCACTTACATTCACACAAACACACACTTAAGTATAGAAAATATTCTAACATTGTAGGACAATCGCCTTAATGAAATCTATTACATGACAATACTATTATAATTAGGCTATGAGTGTCCAATCTAACTTACACTAAATCAAAACTAAATCGATCTGTGTTCAAGTGTAGAATGACCAAAAGATGAATTGCCAAAAATCGGACTCATTGGGAACAAGTGAAGTGACAAGGGACAACTATGCACAATAACATAGCCTTATTTGTAAATATAGTACTAACGCATACACAATAAAATACGCATATGCATAATGCAAATATACACGCACTCACACGCACGCACGCACGGCCGCACACACACACACACAAATATTCGCAAACATTAAACATATACACATTTACATAAAGATACACTTTTTAATACTACATACTATCCACAACATACATTTATGTAAACAGTAACAGCGGATAGGTGGTAATTTATGATTATATTAAGTACAGTGCAGGGTGCAACTCACATATAACACCAGTGGTGGGGTCAATAGTGAACTTGTTTCCACCGTTGTTAGACACATGGTAAATACCGTAGGAAATACGTGCGTTCTCACCCTCGTCTATGTCCGTGGCTTCCACCTGAAAGAAAAGTGTTTCTATATTTATTTTCCATATTGGCTTCCAAGATCAGCTAGAAATCCTCTTTCTCAAAATGACTTATTACCCCACCAACAGTAATAGTAACCGCATAACGCTTCTTAGCCTATATTCAACACACTATTAATTCTACTCGCACTATGTGAAAATTTTATAACATGCAGCTAAGTATACGAATCAGTATTTTGTGAAGTAAGATAATGTGACACGCAAAAAATGCACGTTGCAGAAATGATAATATTACGATAGTCTTCTTCTTCTTCTTCTTTAATTTATGGCTTTTATTGGTGCCAATCAGGCCCTATTATTCCGCCAACGACGTGTTTTCTGTGTTAATGTTGAAGTAATTTTCCATTGTCCTTGGAGCACTTCAATTAAAGCTCTAACATTATTTTAAAGTCTTACAAACGTTTATTAGTGTCTTAACAACTTCGCTGTATCTTCATGTTAATGAGTTATATTTTATTTTATTTTTGACGCGTTCGCCATTTTTACTCTCATTACGATAGTCATGTGGTGTCACTAGACTTGATAAAATAGAAAATGGGTAAAACGAGATTCCTTTAATGTTCCAGAAATTCAACAAAAATACGCAAAGGCCGTGTTCCGTAAGGAAAGCACGATAAACATAGGTCGTCCGCCAAATAACTGAGTATGATTTGTTAAGAAAGATTTATTGATTATGGACCTAACAAGAGAAATGACCCTAAATCGCCAACAATGGCGTTTTTGTCTCGGGCCGGCTGACCCAAATATGGAATATGCCACGGGACAGATACAGCTAAGTATGGACTCGATAAGACTTGTAATTGTATAGGAAGGTAAGTAGCAGCCCATTAACATCCCACTACTGGGCACGGGCCTATTTACTTATAGGAGAAAATAAAACGAAATCATTTGTAGTACATATAACCGATTTTTTATACGCTTGTTATGACGTATATTCCAGATAAGGCTGATTTCGATGAAACATCTAATCTAGAATTTTTAAACATAATTACGAATATGATTGTCTTAATTCCTCGGAAAGACACTAATAGTAATAAAATTACATAAATTTCATTGAAAATAATTAAATTTAATTTACTTCAATTTTATACTAACTTTATATACAGCAGTCGGCTCCAAACTGGCAGGTACTGTTATAGGTTGAGTCTTTGGTATAACAGGAGCATTATCATTCTGGTCCAGCAGTTGCACTGCCAAGGAGTAAGGAGCTGATGCTGCACCGCCGTTGCCTTCACGAGCAACCACCTGAAAATATTCAAGCAAAATTAAAATAACAGCCAAAATAAAATACGCCCTTAATTCAAATACATTTGTTTATTGGTGACATTTCATGTTACTAAATTTACTTTGTGTTCAAAAACTGTCTTGAAATGGTTTAAAGACTACTTTCTTTGTCATAATTTAAGGAAGATCGTGCTAGGCATTGCCATAAACAATTATTTTGGTAAGACGTAATTGACCTCTTAATGTTTCCTGTACTGCATTGTATCAGAACGCAAGTTTTTATCTGAAGTCTTTAGGTTTAGGGCGCTGACTAATTTTGACTTTTAGGTCCTAAATAGGTTTAATTTCAAATCAATTTCCTAAATGTGCCTTGTAGGGAACCCATAAATATTGTCATTTCTTAGTCTTGTAGAGTAAAAAATACTTACTTGAAATCTAAATTTGCCAGGATTTGGCGGGTCACGATCCAATGTATCGTCTGCTACTATGAGATAACCATCTTTATCAATATCGAAGAAACTAGTTGTCAATTCGAATGTATACTTCGGTACCGGATCTCCTGGACCCTAAAAAAATTAATTCCTCTTTTATCTGAGTATCATTTCTTTTCTTGTCTATAGAAGGTTGATAACTATCTTAGTATACAAATTCGGTGTATTGTGTATGTGACCCGACTGATCCTAAACGTCTGAACCGATTCTGATGGAGTTGTTTGCGTGTACAAGTGGATTTAAAAACGGATTAGATTAGGAGTCGTCAACCAGCGGCCCGCGTATCATAAGCAGCTCGTAATCCCCTACAGTGCGGCCCACAGGCACACAAATAAGAATTAATATAAATATGGTTAAACTGCAAACATTACTTTTATCTTAAGTGTTTATTAGACCAATATGTGGCCCGCACCAATAACCTCATAACATTTGCAGCCTTTTATAAGAATAGGTGGCCGAACCCTTGTTATTGCTGACAATTCTATCCCATAAATAATGGACTTATCCATATGTTGTCGGGTCACAGCTATTGTCATTATACCTTGTATTACTTATATTATATTTAATAAATATTATTAACCATTGATTTAAATAAATGTTTGATATAAATTAACTTGTATATTTCTTTACTCCGATCGAAAACTAAAATATAAACCAGTATTGCTGAAGGAAATTCACCAATACTAACATGACATAATTTTTTAATTAAGGGTGATTACAATTGGCCTAGTGGTCCCGAAATTTCTCTATTTTACATATAATATGTGTTATTGTGCAAAATTTATTGTGATTGTGTATTTTATTTCAATTTCTTGAAATAATATTTTGAAATTACTAGTTGAGTTTTTTTAAGTTAATATTATATATGTTTACTCACCAAGTCTGGATCAGAAACGCTCAATTTTATCGGTTCACCTCGAATATCAAGCACTTTGGTTCCCTTTGGAGAATTCTCCTCTACTTGACCTTCATCTGAAGATGCATTCACTACTGGTGGACTGGCATCTACTGGTCGAACTGTGATTGTTAATTTTGCGGTTGTAAAACGTTTCGCTTCGGATACTTCTTCAGCCTGAAATCGATTAAAAATTAAATTAACTATGTTAAATTGTCTTGATTTCACTAATTGGTAATATTTTCTTTTAATAAGAAAGTTGGAGCTGTCAGTAATCAATTGACATATTTAAGTTTTTGTAACTATTTTAGATTTTGGCTCTCATAATAAAATTATTTTCATGAATTACATAAAAATTTACACAAATATAAGTCAACTTAGATTAAAGCATTTTACTAAGTACTTAAAAGTAAATATATAAAGAAAAATAATATTTTTGTGCTAAAAGTAACTTAAGACAATTTGGCTAAAAATTTGTAGGAAATCATTTAACACAGAAATAGTAAATAGATAAAATAAACTTAGTTACCTTAATCACTAACTGGAACTTTTTAGCTATACTCGTGTCAACAGGTACCAATTGTCTAACAGCTCCTGTATTTGGATCTATATCGAAGTACGTCGACCAGGACTCTGGCTCTCCACTCTCTATGCTATACTTTATTCTAGCGTCTAGTGTATCCATATCAACTGCTTGGATTTTTTCAGGCTCTATAGTAAGTATTCCTGCGAGTACTCCGCCGTTTACCTAAATATAAGTTTATAATTAAATATAGTGTCATGAATATTAACTTTATTTATCTTATTATATCGATATAGGTCATGTGTGGTGAAGAATTGTTTGGAATGTTGTGGCACTATTATGGATAACAAAATTTGGGCATGCTTATATTACGTATAAATGCATATTGTAATACTTACGTAGCTAGTATATTCTGGATTTATACAAGCACCCTCATGCAAAGTACAACCTTTGTAAATGAAAGAAGGATCTTGATCATCGTCATCTTGTACGTTTACTGTGAGAGTCGTAGTGCTTGACAATCTACGTTTAGTATCACGTGCACGATCCTAAAATATGAACTAAAATTTTAGCAAAAGCGACATTCGAAACATTATTGCTTCCCGTTTTGAAATTACGAGATCTTCATAATAAAGTGTTACTTACAGAAGCAACAATAGTGACTAGATACTTCTGAGTCCGCTCGTAATCCAAACTTCTATTGACTGTCACCTGTCCTTGATGCGGTAGGGGTATAGCAAAATATCCATAACCGTCAACCGCATTTTCGTCATCTAGCGTCTTATTATCTCCTGGTACAATAAAATACTCTGCGAGACCATTAACGCCTGCATCAATATCCACTGCTCGTATACCGTCGAATATTGTGGAGCCAATTGGTATGAGCTAAAAATATGTTTGTATCTTTTTTAATAATCAGGGGAAAAAATAGGGTTTTGTAGGAAATACAACCAACCACAGAAAAATGGTACCACTAAATATAATAGCGGCAATTACAAAAACATAAACAAACGAAAAAAAAATTGTTAAAGAACAAACAAATATTTATCTGTTACATTAATTCCCCAGAGTACCTATGAAATTGACTGTAAATCTGTTTACAATTTAGATTAATTCAATTAATTAATTTTATTTTTTATTATAGAAAGAATTAGAAGAATGCTATATAACACCGAATAGAGAGCCGGAAATTCAGATGAGTCAATTGAATCAATGCATGAGGCATTTTGAAATATTTTGAAGTTATTAAAAGTTCTTAAAACGCAGCTATAATTTTCAATGACTCTTAATAATCTGTTCTTACCTCAGATATACTAGCATCATAGGGCGTGCCTTGGAATACAGGGGCATTATCATTAATGTCTGACACTCTTACAATTACAGGTATGGTCCGTCGCTTTTTCGTCGCTTTCACTTGACAAACTAGCTGCAGGCAAAATAACTCATTAATTGTGATCCTAATATTAGAGGCCATAGCTCCAGGCGCTTATTGTGATAATATGGCTTGATACGCTAACAAATTTTGATTGGTAATTGAACTACTTTAAAGTGAGATGAATATATAATTGCTGTAGTAGGAGAAATTACAGATTCATAATAACACATAATATTATATTTACCACTACTTATTATACGTATAGATAAGTTGTATATGCCTAATAAGTACAATAAAAAAGTTTATGGATAACACAAAAAAAACCAAAAATAATGACACTGATCTGATGACACCGCCTCTTTGGCTCAAAAAGTTTAGTAGACTTTTGCTGGGCTTAGCATATAGCATATTATAAAATACCAAAATCAATTTCGGACTTTCCTGCACAAAAATTCAAGCAACATGCAAAGAGAACCTTCAGACGATACATTTAAGAAACAATTTAATGACAAACACACTTGTATTTGAATCCAATTTCAAATATATATATGTTAAATCAATTGACATTATTATTTATACGTTATTCTCCAAAGAGTACGAAGTTTCTTGTCGGTATCTATATTACTCACCTGGAATACCATATGCGATAAATTATCAGCATCCCTGTCCAAGGGTTGGAGTAACTGCAGACGTTTTCCATCAAGCTGAAATAACGTAGGACCTTTTGGAAAGACAGTGGAGAGCACGACGTCTTCATCAGGTTCACCAACGATTGGCAGTATAGCTGGTGTTGTTGATTGGTTGACTTCTGAAATATTACATCATTATTTTTAATCACACTTTGTAGCTATTATAAATAAACAGCACGTAAATATATAAATAACTAACATGCCTCGCGGTTTCACCCGCGTACATACCGATCTTGTGGCAGCGGTAAGTCTACTAAGTCGGACTATAGATATATTTTCGTAAAAGTTTTATTTCCCTTAGTTTTAATTACTTCCTTTAAGATTATTACACACACATTTACATTCATAATGTAATCAATATACGACACGAGTCAGTCTAAAAATTCTCTACATTCTCTATACGAAATTTTTTTTAAATCGGTCCAGTATTTTTAGCTTGATTATTATAAATTGTTAAAAAAATCAAAATTCTAAGGTTACTTCTATAACATTAAGAGAAGAGATTTATTTGCAACACTTTATAGTCTCAGAACTTCCCTATACACATTTTAATGGAATGTCGGATTTTAATCATTTAAAAAGTTTTTTGCAGGTATTGAAACGATCTTTAATAAAATATTTAATAGGACAAAGATTAACACATAGATATGAATAACATGGTTTGATAATTTTCACCACATTTATTAATTTTTAAAATGTAAAAAAGTAGTTATAGTAGCATAACTACAATAGTTGGACAAAGTGTATCGCGAAAGTTTTTGTAGAAATTAATACGTTCTATAATATTGTAGAACACTTTTTTTTCTATCATCAATGGTTTCCGCAGAGCACGCTTTGAAGGATTTTTGTGACTAATTTTTTCACACTTTGGATTACATTAATGCATTTTTATTAGGGATCTCTATCTTTATTGAGAAAGTAATACAGAAAAAGTAACGAACATACATAGGTACATACATACAAAAACACAAATGTTTCCTTTTTATAATATTAGTTAAAAAAAGCAATAATTAAAAAAATAATATTTATTGTTTATGGTATGAATTACAAATTAAGTAATGCAATATATAAGACAAATAAAGATCTGCTTGAAAAAACTTAACAAGTAATATTTTTGCGTTTTTACCTTAGAACTAAAGTGAAATAAAAAACTGATGTAGTCTAACCATAATATTCCATCTGTTTTCGTAAAATACCGAATTCATGGATGTTTTTTTTTAGTTTTAAATAAATTTCAGGTGCCTTCAATATTAAAATTACGAAAGTGATAATGATATTCAATACGTAGTAGTAGCGCCACAATACATTTAAGAAAACTAACCATACTTAACATAATTACAAGATTCAACTGAATACTTACGATCTCCTCGGCTTTCTTCTATGTCCACTATGATGCTTGACTGTCCAGTTTCTACTTCGCATGGTCCTATAAAAGATGAAAGATGCTTTAGTATGACAATATATTGGAGACATCAAAAAGATCTTCAATAATACTAAGTTTGTTAATAGCACCCATAGAGCAACTAAATGCGTTTGCGAATGCTGTGATATTTCTCCAGTAAGCTTCGTTAGTACTTGCTAATTGAGGCTTTACTTTGCTTTTATCTATACAATTTATTTTAATTACACAGAACCGCAAGTTGCAATCGCATTTCGTTCTATAAATACGTAAGCCGAGCACATTTCCGTATTTTTAAATGATCCTTTTAGGATAACCAAATAAGGGATTATATCAAATTCACAGCTTTACTACCACTTGGTAAGAAACATGATTTTATCTTATGCATTGAGTTTACCATAAACAATTTTAATAAGAGTTTAACATTAGTATTTATGTGAGAATTAGTTAAAATAATGATATATATATAGCAAATATCTGTGCGTGGTTGGATTTTTTAAATCCCAACGCAACATTTAACTTTTATTAAAACAAGGCAAAAGTATCCCATCGATCATGGATATTTTTTTAATACAGAAAGTGCAGACGAATCTAGACGATCTATTAGACATACTATCCCATAAATAAGATGTTCATATCTAAATCTAAACTCCTTAAGACGATACAAACGACGAAATCCTGCTATTAAACTGCTAATTCATCTCATTAAAGACAATAAATAATGTGATATTGATATAAATACGAATATTAAAACGTTTAGTTTGAATAATCCTCAAATATTTATTGTTTCTGTTGCAAGTAAATAACTGCCAAAGTATTTATTCTAAGAGGCTGTCAATAATGCTGTTGTATTGTACAATTTTATTATTATTTTACGTAAAATACTCAGGCATATGCTTCTTGAAAGATAAAATCTAAGAGCAGGCCCTAATATGCGATGGTATATGACATTCCTATACACATTAAAAATATTATCAATGCATAACTGTCACGCTAATGCACAAATATATAAAGAGCAGTAAAAATAAATTATTTCGTAGACAGACGGGCCATTAGATTGTGGCCCATATAAGTATTTAAGAAAAGACACAGCAAAACAGACATACAATAAAAGATATTTTATTCTTTATTGGTAATCAAACAGAGTACAATTTTGACATTTTTTTTACATTACATTTAACGCTAAAAATAAGGCCATGACAGTTTACGTCTATTTACATAAATAAAAATTAAGAGAGTAAAGCTAACTTAAATAATAAGGTAAACAACTTTTCTGTGGGTGCGTGTGTGTGCACGAGCGTGTGTGAGTGTGTGTGTGTGTGGGTCTGTGAATGAATGAGAGAGAGTGCGTGTATGTATCCGTTACCATGTGTGTGTGTATTTATATACATACATGTGATATATATACATAAATGTGAATTCTCGTTTCACACAAATAATGATATGATGTTAAGGATAATCTTAAAGTGACACATGTAAGATGTATGTGCGAGACAAATAGTTACAAAAAATTCTTAAATTGTATGAACATTTCTGTTATTTGTTTTTGTACTAATATTACAGTAAAGATAAATCTCTGTCTATATCTAGATTTATTAAAAATTATGTATTTTAAACAATTAATAATGTCAGCTTAAATAACTTGGCACCAACTTTGTTGCGAAGCTCGCAAGTAACGCGTTAAAGCAACTTACTGTTAGATTTGTTACATAAGTGACAACATAAATCAGTAGTTATGGAATGTGCAAGGCGCGCCTGGGAAACAGTTAATTAAAAATATATATCAACGTTACGTAACAGGGTTGTGAGTAAATCTATGTCTGTACATGTGGTTGATTAACTTTTTATTATATGTATACGTTAGTGACTGTGACCTCACGCTATGATAAAGGAGGGAGAGAGAGAATACACTTTATTATACAAGAAATACAAAATATGAATTATAGCAAAGGGTACAAACAGCTGACATTATAGCTAACAAGTTATTTCTGCCTGGCAATTTTAGGGATAGGAAGATAATATTTCAAAATGGTAATACGTAAATTCGTTAGGGGAGGTTTTAAAAGATAAAAAAAGTGTGCCTGTATCTATATACATGGCGAATTCGCTAGTTCAATGATGCGAATACTCGCTTTTGCTAGCAGAGGTTATGGCTTCGATCGAATTTGTCTGACTCTGAGCTGGTAGGAGGCTTCGGCCGTGGCTAGTTACCACTCTACTAGCAAAAGCGTACTGCCAAGCAAAGAGATTAGTGTTTAATTACGATGCTATGTAAACAAAGCCGAATTGCCTCTTACCAGATTAACGCTTCCATCTTAGGACTGTATCATTACTGGCCATCAGATGTATTATAACATTACTTAGTCCACCACTAACCTATCAGCACTAAAAATGGACACATGGAGAAAGTGAACTTTTTTGGGTTTTTTATATTAAATTCTATAATATATACTACCTGACCTTACAAACGTTGTATTGCCATATAATAACTAATATCGCTATTAAACATAGGGGTTACTGATAGAAGGGTGAAAATTTAAGATTGTATTAATTTAATTCCGCACCGCATAAAAAAGTACCCAAAAAAAAGTTGTCCAAAAAATTAAAAAAAGAATTGGGGTGAGCCATTAAAGATGGGGTGTACGGGTGTAAGAATTAGTTTAAACATATTCTCATTCCTACTACATTAATATCATCATATCATCAAAATCAGTCAAGCCGTTCCTGAGGAGAATAAACACCAAAACTTTGATATATTAGATAAGCAAGTTTTACTTTTTTCTAAGTAAATTGTGACTGAGTAAAGTAAAAATCCATCAGGCACTGATTCACACATACGCATCTATAACTTTCTTTAAATTGGTATTGCGATTGCATTTCGACACTGTTTTTTCATAACACTTTTAGCTCGTTGGACGAGGAGTACTCATAGTTAAATATGCTGTTTATATTATTACTGTTACAGTTTATTATAATTATAATTAAATCACTCCTAAAATCGCGATTATTTACTTATTTTCCGATCCTTATTTATTCTACAATACAATTATAATATATGTTATATAACCTACATATATGTTATATAACCTACATATATGTTATATATACTACATATCACCTAATAGGTTTAGGATCCAATTAAGAGGTAACCACTTGTTTGGTGGCTATATCGAAGTCGATAGCAAATTGTTTGCGTGTTGGCGATCATTAGCCAAGCTATTGGACAATTAATTAGTCAGATAACTGGTAACATTCCTGTTAGGATCAGCTTTTAGATAAAACAAGGTAAGGTACTAAGCTTTCTAAGGCATCTTTAAACATGACCAAGACAAACTAGTAGCGTATGACGGCTCAGAATAAATGAGAATATTTGTAAACATATACAAAACATAGATTCGTAAATTTATATATTTTATACCAACAATATTTAATTTGACGATTCAAAAGTTTTGTAAAGGCCTACTTGAATAAAGATATTTTGAATTTGACTTTTATTTGAAACACGTTACATATTACACGTTACATTTTTTAAATTTCTAGTATACCTTACAATTTTATTCGTTTATACAATATTAATAAAGTTTTTCAAATATTTATTTATTATTTAATTTATATATTAGTAATCGTATCTATGAAAACTTGTAGAGTTTTAGAAGTTCGTACTTGATTATTGGTGTCGTATACGTTTTAATGTAGTTTTAAAGCGCAATTCGTAGCATGTCTAAGATGTATTAGTTTAGAAAATATTGTTTCCAACCTTTGCCAGATTAAAATCAAATCTAAGACCACTGGCAAGAGAGAGGAAACGCGCAGCAGTGTAGCAGTAATGCCGACATTTTACGTATGGAATTTTCATAGTAAAAATTCTTGAAGTTCAAGGATTTTTGTAGCGCGTGCTATATCGACATTCAAAACAGCGTACTTAACCTACATTCCAAATTGATAAAAAAACTGGTTTAATTGACCTGCGTAGTATTGTTTGATCAATATTTGACCATACTAAATTAAATACATATTCTTTCCTAGATAACATTTGTCACTCACAGTCAATAAACATTTCTAAAAAACGCTTGAAAGAGTTCCATTTAACTGAAAACTGCTGTGAATAACACTTTTATATCTTTTCATTTTCTTTGTATTGTATTTTTATAGACATTTCATACACAAATACCTTATATGTTTATGAACTAAAATTTATATATGTATAACATATTTAAGTTTGTGGCACTGTTCCGCCCTATTATTTATTTTAGTCAGCCTCTGATCATACAATGTTTTTCTGGAAAAAATTGCTTACAGCAATAAGATCGCCTTTGCATGCTTAAATCATTGTAATAACTGCAGTAAAGTGTTTCTTTTCTCTCTCTCTTTGGATGATTAGTCACGTAACTTAAAATGTTAGTTATAGGTACTACCTAACTCAGAATGATCTATATTTTCTTGTTTTAAATCCTCATATTCAAATTGATAAGAAAACAGTATGACATCATCTTATAGTTATTATGGGATGGCTTAACTAAAACAATTTGTTTCAAACGTTCAAACGGCTCTCCGATATCATTAGCGTTTTGAAATTTTTCGTTTCCTTGTATCGTATTAGGATCAGTAATAAACATATAAGAGACTTTAAAATATTGCTAAACCCATGAACTTTATCCCGAAATTCCCGCTAGGAGAGAAATGTCTCTTGAATCCCAAAAAGAAAAAAAATCCCAAAATTTCACGAATAAATGTGTTACAAATAATTACTTAGATTATATTTTATCTCGAAGTTTTCGTCAACGAGAACTTTCCTAAATAATAGATTTAGCTATAATACAGTGTGATAAATTCTTTAGTATTTTGTAATAAAAAAAACTGTATAACAGAAAACTATCTATGTGACTAATTACTAACCTGGAGTTGTCCATGCTATCGGAAGAAAAAACACGATAAGCCAAATCGTTGTGTGCTGGATAAGCGCGCCCCACCGCGCCATCTCACTGAAATAAAAAAAAATTATGTTATTACTATGATTTGCTGAAAAACAAACTCGGGACAGTTGTAAGCGAAAAGAACACTATGTATATATTTTTTAAACAAGAAGTTGCTTAGAAAAGAACTGATAAAGTATGGTTTAAGTCTGTGGTTGTGTGAATTATTTCAACTAAAATATCTCACAATGAAAAATTATATAAAAGTAATTTATACGCTATAAAAATACTTTAATATACTTAAGTTTTTTTGATACGTAACAGATTTTGTTAATAGCAGGTAGGTTTTGTAGGTATGCAACATTTGCTTGTATTATTAATAATAATAATAATATACTACTTACAAAATCTGTTAATTATTATTATTATTGTTAACAGATTTTGTAAATAGTAGGTAGGTTTCGTAGGTATGCAGCATTTGCTTGTATTAGTAAAAAAATATAGGCAAAAACAAGATATCGTTCCGGTTGTGTATTACAAACAAAAAACATTAGTAATGGATTATAGAGCAATTTTTTTTCATTTCCTGTAAAATAAAGAACATTATATTTATTTAAATTTTCCAGTATTTTTAAAACTTAATAATTGTTACATAAATTAAATTTAATATCTTATCATCATTTAAAACCTATACAAATGTTAATAGTGAAATAATCTTCGAATATAGTGGAATAGATGATGAGAAAATTATTAAAAATGATGATGTTGTATACTGAACTGTCCTTATTGCAATTACTAGACGGGCTTAAGCCAATAGACGTTTATAAAAGAGATATCTTAGATTATAGTGAATCGATAAATATACAGAATCAATCAAGTTGCGTAAAACTCATGTTTTGCAATTTTACTATCAAAACAAACGTAGTGTCAATTTCCAATACTTATATAAAAGCGCGTGCTAAATATAACAAACCCTTTTAATTTAATTCAATTTGTTTTAGTGTATACAAGGAAACAAGAAAATAGAGAATACCTTCTACAAATATTTTAAAATAAACCACGTAAGTTTTTAAAAACACGAGCATAACTTTATAATTCACAAAAGAAACTACCGGGACACCACCCGGCGTGAAGAATGCATGTTGTGCAATATTAGCAGAACATGAGAACTGAGGAATGAAACTTTAAGCCACAATGCGATACCGAATTCTCGGTAATGTTTTTACATTATAATGTATACAAATAAATAAAATTCAAGTGTCTGCATGTAAGTTCAATTTAACAACCATTTACAAATTCAAATAATTGTGGCTAAATCGCCTGTCCATTACATTCCGCTAATATAATCACATATTTTGACTTTCAAAAGTAATTTCATTAAAATCTGCCAGCCGAGCAGAAAGAGATATTCAATCACATAAACACGTAAAAAGGCACCAGGATTACCTGTTGCTGGTGGTGGTTATAGGATTGTCAGTCTAAATTCTAATACTTTTGAGAATTCAGGTAAACACACACAAAATGTTTATTAAAACCAATCCAGCTCCTTAGGAGTTGAGTCACATACAGACCAACAGAAATTATACAAATAAAGATATATTATGAATTCATAAGCCATACAAAGCTTGAAATATAAGTCATCAACGAAAATTAACAATAACAACCTTCATAAGGCATTACGAAGAATAAATCCATTTATTTTAATGCAATTTACGTATGTTGAAATCCCGCAGCGTTTACAACGCAGCTACAGATATCCTAACATTAATTATTACCTACGTACGAAACTTACTAAGGTTTCTCATATGCTTATGGAGTAGGATATGTGTAAAATATAAACCAATATGCCTTCTGAAATGTCACGATCCTAAAATTCTATATTACCTACAATAGAATTAAAATTTATGTGATGCAAACAAAGTCTTCAAAACACACAGATCAGGGTGATTCAAAGCGGTTAAAAAGTTCCTTTTTGATGTAAAAAATACATTAATATAAACATCAAAATTCTCCCCTTCGCAATTTCTATTTTCCATAAGAATAACTTGAGAAAATTTGTTTTTGCATACTCTGATTTTGATTGCTCGTTTAACACGGGGAAAATCAAGCAAATTGTTAGCAAAGTTCTGTAGAGAATTGGACGCTCTACAAATAGATCTGTTATGATTTTTCGCTAAATCTAGTAGTTTAAAAAATATTCGGGGACAAAGTTACCTATTTCAAATCCATACAATATAGCAGATCCACGCAACTTCGTATCAAATTGTAATGCCTACGGTCTTATCTCTATAGATGGCATTATTCTCCCGAACAAAGGGTCCGATGATGCACTATCGTATTCCCATAGCACTTTGGAACAACATTCCGACACGAGAGAAAACAAAAAGTTATTTACTCATTTCCAAGCAATCTGTCGTATACAACAAAACAGGGTTTTTAGAGCCTACGTTACGGGCGTACAGGCCCATTTGTATCATTGAATATAGTTAAACGGCTACTCACGTTTTTAAAACAAAACAGTCTAATCAGGTTTGGCTATAATTGCGAGAAATGCTACCATACCCTCTTGGATTATACGGAATTAATAAAATCACGTTCATGCCTTGTCTAAGTCGTTAATCGGGCTCTTCCGACCGGTTAAAAGCACTTGGAGTACAAGTCGCTGCAAAAAGTAGCTCTCGTTTTACCTAGAGACATTATCTTGTACGGTAAATCATAAGAAATGTTCAAATTAAACGCCGGTTAGATATCCTGCGAATAAAAATGGGAGGGGCAGGTTATAAAGAATCATTGGATCGCACTTCATAATGCGTGTAAAATCTTTTTTTTCCTTTCGTACTTTATCTTTCATATGCAATTTATCAAACATATTTCTTAAATGGGTTTTATAAAACTAATGTTATTAATCTAAGTCTATAAAAATAATTAAATTAGGACTGTCTGCTTGTAATTTGACATTAACAGATTTTCACTAAATACTTGTGAATAAGTATATTATACTTATCAAAAATATCATGGCAGATAGGTAATGTTACGAGGGATAATTTAGGCTACTTTTAGAAAAAAAGGCAATCGGAATTACACGGATTACACAGGGGGTACAGCTAGTTACATATATTATTAAAACGTAAAGTAATAACTGAATTTCATAAAAGTAAAAAGTAAGTAGCAGCCCATTAAGGTCCCACTGTTGGCCACAGGCCTCCTAACTCATATGAGAGAGGATTTTAAGAGCATAGACCCCACACCCAGCTCCACTGCGGATTAGCAGGCATAGTACACAAGTGCACTCTCTATTCCTTCACTCTCATGGTCCGACGGGACGGAAATCCGACACGATCAGAGAGATCAGGCTCAGGGCCGACGATTTAATGTGCTCTCCGAGGCACGGAGGTGGATCACACCGCCAACTTCCCAACTTCGAGCAAGGATTGAGAAAATCTTACGGGACTCGAACCCAGGACCTCGTCTGTAGTCGAACATGCTAACCACTAGACCAATGAGGTAGTTGTAATTCATAACCAAACCCATATCAATTTATATAAAAAACTCTTTAACGTAAACTTGACTTACCAGTATTTCTTGAAGTACTCATTTAAATCTCAAATAAATAGAAGTAATTGGCCAATAATATAATGATGGTAGGAATAGAGTTAGTTTGTCAATAACCTACTTCACGAAGGATCAAGTTACCAGCAAGTCTATAACAAAGTATACTTAATGGTTCGTTCGTACTTCATAGCAAACCTAAGCCTCCGATTCTAAATAATGAATATGGCGGGTAGTTTTAATATTTCTCTTGTCATATTTGTATGCAAAGTAGTCAAAGAAAGTCGACTTTACTGATCCTTTTGAAACCCTCGTTTATATACAGATGAATTTATGTGGGTATACACATACGTATTCTTGGTTACAAGTCCTAAATCGAACTCAAATTAGATCTTAAAAGAAAAGGACTTTTAGCTTAGTGCTTTAGTAGCTTTTAGTGTATTAGGCCTGGACTAAACCCCCTTTGATCCTGTTTGATTACAGTCCCATCAGACTATAATAGAATGATAATATACATTTTACTTGTGTTTGCAAACATACCGATTTTCACTATTGATAACTGAACAAGATGGCGTAGCCGAAATTTCATCAGGAAGACATGTTCTTGGAGTTATACCATAGAAAAGTGCAAACAAAACGTCCTTAATCGGTTTCATTACAAAGGTAATTAAGCTAAGATATTTTTAGACCACTAAACTTATTCAGGAGATCTTCCGAATTAGTTGTGGTTCATTTAAAATTAATTGACTCCTTTTTACAACGTCGAAGGACACTAAATACGCATTCAATTCAAATTCAAAATTAAAGACTGTTTAATCAAGTAAGCTTTTAAATGTTTGACGCCCTCATTTGCACTGTCTGTCTGCACCAACAGAAGTCCCGGATTCGACCAGCGATATGGCAAATGTAGGAAATTATATTTTCTAATTTGTCTGGTCTGGATCAGCAATGGTTAGTTACCACCTTACCATCAAAGATATACCGCCAAGCAAAGGCATTTGTGTTCCGGTACAATCTTGTGTAGAAACCATTAGTAGATTGTCTCTTAAACAGATTAGCGCGCTTCCGTCTTAGACAGTATCATCACTTACCATCAGGTGTGATCATAGTCAAGCACTGAACTGTCAGCTATAAAAACAACTTTTACCACACTTTTAAATTGCAATTTAAATTTTATGCAGGAACTGTACTCTGCAATACAAAAGTAATAACAAAGATTTTGATAACGGTAGATTGATCTATTTCAATTGATAATGAAAATGCAAGCAAGGTGTAAAACAATAATTCGGTTAGGAATTTGTATAACGCAAACCGGTAACCGTTACTATTGTTTGAGGAACTAGCGGTTATTCGGCCACGTACCTCCGTAATGGAAGATCAATAAACACTTATTTGTCTTCATCTCAAATAAAGAATGAGGGCCTTTTTCAAATTACTAAACCTAATGTCAAATCGTAGATATTATTTTGTTGTGTGGCAACGGATAACAGACACTTTAAAAATACAAATAGAAGACAATGTTTTGCTCTATTCTGGTCATGGTGTATTGTGAAATTGGGCAACGTAAAAGTAAAATGGAAAAGGAATCAGGGATATTATTCATTGATTTGTGTCTCTGCAAAATTAATGGACATTGAAATGAGAAGCTAAGTAAGAATAGATATAAGTTCAGACATAATTTAATTCCAAGTAACTATGTAATTTTTTTATACATCCCTTCATTTTCATTTTAAATTCCATGCAAAATTCAGCTTGGCCTATAGTAGACTACAAATTATGAACGCATCTGTTGTATTTCTCCGTATAAAATATCTTCCCTTTAACCGCAGGCTTGTACCGTTATGTCGGTGAATCGGGTTCCATCTGCTTCCGTGTCCTCCCCTTTTAATATATAAAACCAAAGTGGAAGATTCTTTCCAAATAAAACTATGGGTACCCAAAATAATAATTAATTTAGATTATTGATTTTGTTAACGCTCTTACAGCTATTTGGTTCTAATTTAAGTATTTGGTTAGGCAACTGTTAAACCGGTAAAAAATAACGTTAAGGTTATGGTTATTATCAATACTCATTTAAAACAAAAAAAAATCACATAATTTAATGAGTTAATCTATATAAGCAAGAAATTTATACAAAATCTAGCTAGTAGTGGTCTATTTTAAAATCAAAAGCAAAATATTATTTTTTCAAGTAGACTCAAAAAGCACTTTTGAATCGCCAGGAAACTGTCCGTTGGTAAAAAATTTACCACCAGTTCGGAAAGTTGCATCCGCTGAAAAGAAACCGGCAAGAAACTCAACGGAACCAATTGCAAACTTCTTTATCGTTGAAATAATCTTCAACTATAGTATATGTTGTAAAAGGAGGTTTTTGACATATTTCATTATATTTCTTATTTGGAGACAAATCCAAAACTGATTGAGGCATCTTATTAAAAAGGACATGTCATGAGAAGGGAGGATAGTCATGTATGCAAGAGGATAATTAATATGATGGTTAGCGGCAAAGCCGAGAGAAGGCGAGCAAAAAAGTATGGATTAATTGTGTGAAAGAGGATATGTGTGTAAGGGGTGTGAATGTAGAAATGACAGCGGCTAGAGTGAAGTGGCGAAATGAATTATGCTGTGCCGACCCCACCTAATGGGATAAGGGCAAGAAAATGATGCTCAACCCGACAAGTGAACCCTAAAATATAAAATTACGAGTTTTGACTATTTGAACGGGTACATACCACGATGGCGTTTTTTAATTTTGCCGATTTTTCAAATAGTCAATATGTTAAAAAACCACGAAAATTTAAGTTTAAAAAAATCAATTACGAGTTTGTTTTTGTTTCTTGTATTGAAATTGTGTATTTCACTTTTCCTACTGTATATATGAATATTATTACGGATATATAAGATGTTATTCAATTTATATTGCTATATTCATAGATAATAGATATACTTAATTAGAAATTTATTATGATATATCAAAAAACCCATGTTTGCACTCCTCAATGAAAGATAAAGTAAAACCGTCAATTGTTTAGACGCACACCGGTTTAGTGTATTTAATATGTAAATATATAGATATAAATGGCGCTGGAATATTTACGACGTGGATTGACAAAGGCTTGGAGTTCAAGAAATGACCTTTTAAAATCGCTATTGGTAAAGTTAACTGAAAGGCTAACTGCTGGTTCTTAAAGAATGGTTTCTTTGTTAGTGAATTAAACGTAAAGGTAACAACATTCGCATGGCAATTAAATACTGAACAATACAACTTTCCCACTCTCTGGTAACATAGTTGCATTTGGAATAAATTCAGTCCATACTTGTCTGGAAAATGCATTTGATTTTATTTATTTCAAGTTCTTCTTGTCAGTTACAACTTATTAAATGCAGCAGTCAATTAAAAAGTAACTAAAAGTCTGATTTAAGATTAACCCGAGTCGTGATATCGGTAGAAATGTCGATCTGTTCCAAATAACGCGGCATTTATGTGTATCTCGACAATCTCATTAAATTATCTGCACAACGCCTTAAACTAGCCGATTTCTATGGGAACTTGAGACCTTTTCGCGTCGAGTGTGAAATCATGAACGAGATTAAAGTTTCTTGATCCCCCCGTGAGACAGGTGTATAGAATTATGGTGTTGCTACAATGCAATTTGCACTTTAATGACTTTAGGTAAAGGTGGTTTTAAATTATAGCTAATGTAAGGGAATTACGGTTCCCTTATTAGCAAATGTTGGTTCATTTCGTCACAGATGTTTACCATGTTCTCGACACGATGTAAAATTACAGAACAAAAAGTAGAAACCATTTACATGGAAACTATTTGCAATGATAATTGTGCCAGATATAAGAGACCACACAGCGCGAAAGTATCTTCTTAATAGCTGATGTGAGATATTCTAATTTCAATGTTCTTAAGACACTATTGGGAAATCGTTTACACTGCAGTAAAATTGTTAATTCATGTGAAAATAATGGTATGAATATATTGCTATCCATTATTGTAAATATATTTTTTTTAATAATATACAAAAAAATTATGAATTCGTTGCTAATTTGTAACAATTTGGTTTTATGAAATTTAGTATAATATTGAAAAAAAACTAGGTTAGTTTTTAGTATCATGTACGTGTATCTGTTTTAGTAAATCACCAATCCTCACATTGACACCTAAAATAACATAAAAAAATTAGTGTACAAATGTATAGAAGTTAAAATACTAATATATATATATAACTATAAGATATATATAAGAAAACCTCGAGGTCTACGTTGTTCCCGGTGTAACCCACGTGGAAATATGGTAAAATCCGTCTGTTATTGCATTGAATTGTCTATCTAAATCATTCTTTAATCCGCAGGAACACACGCATAAATAATTTTATGAAAATCGATCCAAATTCTAGGAGTTCAGTCACGGTCACATACACCGTATATAAGATTTATATTTAATTAAACAACTAAATATACAAAAGTATATAGTACCTAAACAGCTCAAGGCGTAACAGGCAGACCTACAAAGTTACTTTTGCATTGTAATATTAGCATAGATCTTGACATAACATTTGCGTAACAAGAACTTGAAAGACACGCTTATATTGACAGTTAAAAAGTTGTTAATAACATGTCTGCAGATTCCATTACATGTGTTGTTCAAACAGTCATTATTTCCAATTAAAGGTGTTGTCCGTGAGTGACGTGAAAGTGTTTATGCAAAGCCAGCGGTGAATCCTCGATATTTAAGTGGTTGCATAACATCTCCATCTGTTAAAGATCAACAGGTCAACGGTTTAGATGATGCGATCGTGAGGCAAATAGGTGTTTTAGTTGTAAAGCCTTCAAATTAAAGACTTTTAGATTGTGGGAATTATGCATGAAATACATTGATATGTAAAAGGAAAAATCTGATCTATTTTCTCTCCCTATACATTCCATGCTCAAATTTCTATCGTTAATAAAATACTACTTCATTCATACATTAAAATTCAACTATTTCAAATTTTTAGTGGAAATATCGTCTCTCTTCCTATAGTTCAAATTTCATATAGATTTTCAAATGAAACTTCTTTAGGCGCATGAGGGTAAAATTTTTTCGAATAAATCGTGTGAAAAGCATCACGAAGATGTGCATCTTTTTTGTGGCAATTCGTTTTTAGGTTAGGTAGTTTTAAAATTTACCAATGACATGAGGTATTTTCATTTACCACACGTCATTTAATAATTTAATATACTATTTTGCATAAAATATAAAATAAAAATATTCTCCTTTCTAAATTTTTAATTCAATAACAAAATTTAAATAGTAAGTTCTAATAGTGACAAAAAACGCGTGGATTGTTTATTTACAATTCGACACTTTTAATATTGGATTACTTTTAATACACAATGGAATTCCTAACGTATCTTCCTTTTTCCCTCCCTCTTAAGTCTCGGAAATCTAAAATTTTAAATGACTATAAATATACACAAGACTTAAAAATTAGTTTCACTTCTGACATATGTACTTTGTACACAAGCAATTGTTTCTTTCACGGAATTACAATTTTTCTTTTCACGTAATTATTAATGTTAGCAAATATAAATAAACTATTTTTGCAACATCGTCTCCGTAAAATAAGTATTCATGTCTCTTATATGAAATAACTCAGTTAAAAATCGTAATAAATATTCAAAGTTGAAAGAAATTGATTTCAGGTGAAATAAAGAATTTTTAAGTGATATATAAAACTAGCTGAACCCGCGATTTCGTCTGCATGCGTGCGTAATTTAAGCAAATAACAAATGAGACTTATGTTGCGTATAACAACCCCTTGCAATCCCTTTTGCGAGAGAATTTCGTAAAATCCGTTCTTAGCTGACAAAAGGAATATTCCTACCAAATTTCAAGTCTTCAGTCAACATGCTGTCTTCATAAAGTCCGTATCCCCACATGGTGAGATTACAGTCAAGCGCTAAACTGATAGCAATAAAAAATTAACGTCTCGAGTAAATTTTTCTATACTAGCCAAGTTAGCCATTGCACTATTACATTAACGTCAATAAGTACTATTACTTTCTTTATCTGTTAGTGAGAAATATATGTATTTGCTAACAAACATATCCCGATAGTGAATCACTTCGCAACACAGCGCCTCATTAAAGTTGGAAGATGGGATCGGCACGCGAGAAAGATGCGATCTTGATGCAATCAACTATCGCGAGTCGCCACTGAGACCTCGCACCCGGTTTCTGTCAACCACGTTTCTTCATTTTAGTCTAGCTCCAGATTTATTTTGTTTGAATCTTTTTGTATTCGACGGTCTGAATCCATTACATCTTTTACTTTGAGAGCTATAACGATGGAATACATTTCAGTAGCGTAACTATACGATCTAGGGCTTGGCAAATTCTTGTGATGGGGCCCTACTGCAAAAATAGTAACGTAATTATTTTAATTTTAATAAGAATTGTCCAACACTAATCACAATTTTTGTTTTCAATAACATGAGTTTATACGTTCACATTTATTCATATTCACTAGCCTTTATACGTCCCACAGCTGAGCATGAACCTCCCGTCTTAGGCGAGAGGTAATGATTTATTCCCAAGCAAGTTTTCATTAATAAACCTCACATTCATCGTCCATTCGCTAGCCTTTCGATGAAGTTGTACCTTCATCTTGAGGAAACATGCATTCGTTTACAATGACATAAATTTTACAATAAGGTATTTACAAAGAAAAAATCTTTTTTTCGAGCTTTTGTTCCTCTAAAGAGTCTATTCAAAGATTAGATCGGGCCATAGAATTTTCAACAGATAGAATAGACAAGTCGCATAACCTACCTTGTCCCATGTGCTTCGAGTGCACCTCTTGGGCCGGGGCCCTCTTATGCTAGGGGCTCGTGCCCATTTTGCCAGCCCTGCCACCCTGCAGTTACGCCACTGATACATTTCTACTCTTATTTCTTTTTAACAGCCGATCCGCGCAACTTCATCTGCGAACTCCTAAAATACTGCGCTATCTATTTGATGCTTATGTATCTTAGTCGAAAGCGGAAGTCATACATAATGCTCTCACTGTTCAAAATAATGCAATATATTTTTAAATAAATTAAATCAAAATGAGAAAAAAAAACATCAAAATATGTTGAGTAGTTTCGCGTTCATCGCAGTCAAACACAGTGACAAAAACTGAAATAAAGAGCAAAGTATGTATGAATGTATGTTTGTAATGTTTTCACACAAAAGTACAGGACAACATTAATTTTTTTTTTCACCGTTACAAAGCTGCATTTGCGCTAAGCGGCATAGGCTATATTACTTTGTCAAACATAAAAAAGGGATCCCTAATAATGCAGTAATACCACCCAAGATTTGAAAAAAATGGTCACATAAAATCTATCGCGTGCGCTGAGGAAACTGTTGATGATAGAACAGAAAATTTTCTGCAATATTATAGAACGTATTAATATCTAAAAAAGTCCGCGATACTATATGCCCAACTATTGTAATTATGCCACTTTAACTATTTTTTTACATTTTAAAAGCTAATTAAAGTGCCAACAATAAACAAACCATATTATTCATACCACTGTATTAATTATTATACTGTTTATTGTTAAAGACCTTTTCAATACCTGTAAAATACTTTTTGAATAATAAAAATCGGACGTTCCATTCACAAGATATAACGAATTTAAAAATGTCAATGTTAAGAAAATTGCACCAACCCTTATAACCAGGCCTGCGACTGAAGAGTCAGCACATTTCGAGGACACCAATGATACCCACCGATATACCTATATTGCTTTTATTTTTATCGAGCTAAAAATTACTGGAACGATATAAAAAATACATCATTACCTCCTTGAAACCAAGTATTTTGCAATACCAGTAGAGTATGTTTTAATTTACAAATGTCGGACATTCTACGTGAATGATGTTACGAATTAAAAAATAAATTAGTGAGATTATATTGGTCGTAAAGCAAAATCTGTATATCAATTAGATTATGAATGTAAGTGTGTATCTTACAATCTGAAAGGTAGTAATTAAAAACTAAGTGAAATACAACTTTTATGTTGACGAAAATAATTCTATAGTCCGCCGTAGTAGACTCTCCATTGCCACGAGATGAGTATCTACGCGGGTGAAATCACGGGTCATTGCTTGTATTCTATATAGATATAAGAGTAGAAAATAGTAGTACAGTGCGTCAAACGCGAATAGTTTATATCATCTCGCAATAAGTGAGTAAGTTTGTTAGTCCACAACTATCCTCTCATTTAGACTTCTCGAATGAAACTATTTTGGGGTACCAATTACTGTATCGTCACTTATTTCTTGCTATCAGACTTAAGACCTTTATTTATATAACGGAACATCTTATTTCTATGACGATATACCTAGAAAATATTAAAATAAGCGATATACAATAATATACGCCCTTCGCAATACCCGTTAACGATTCTATTTATTTAAATTATACTTGATAGGTCCGAGCAAATCCAATAAGTTCAGACGCGTATTTAACAGCTTTGCCCTATTAAGTGTGTGCATACACCATGATAATACCATGGTTAACTGAGAACCATAAACATCAATTCATATTACGAGACGAAGGTGACATAAATCGTTGTAAATACATCGGATTGGTTCGCTATAACTAAGGTAGATCGTTAGATTACCACTCGATCGCTATTTTATGCTTTTATTATGGCATTTAATTGCATGATTGTCCATTTTTGTATATGTACATATAGTATTTATAATTAATAGTCTACAAGAACAATAACTGTATCAAAAAGAACATATTACAATAAAATCGTATTTCAATCGAAAAATAAAATATATCTGTATTAAATGACATTTTTTAGTGTATACCCTTTTATAAATAACTTTTTAGTCATTTTATACTCCTTGTTCTTNATGTGTGTGTACTTATGTATACACGTTAGAAGTTATACTTCTTTGGCTTAACAAGAAAAAAATCTTTTCTTAAAACACGTAAACTAACTTTCATTGAATATAAATAATTTATAATAAGAATGTCACGATGATATCTTCATCGTCACAATATATCTAACAAGTGCGAGTTCCGGGCAGGGCGAATTTAAAAAATTGTATTTTCTAATTTGTCTGAGTCTGGTCTGGTAGGAGGCTTCGGCCGTGGCTAGTGACCACCCTACCAATAAAGATGTACCACCCAACAAAAAGATTTATGTACAGGTACGATGCTGTGTAGTAACCGTAAGGGGTATATCGTCTCTTAACCAGATTAGCGCGGTTCCATCTTAAAATGTATCATCACTTACTATCAGGTGCGATCACAGTCAAGCGGTAAAACTGTCAGCAAGAAAAAAGTAATACAATGAAATAATTAAAGTATTATATAATAATGATAAAATATAAAAAAAATCTAAAATTTTGCCTATAGTTAACTTCAGGGTGTCGGTTTTTTGATACGGTGTGCGCGCGCATCTTACAAAAATACTCTCACCATTTTTCCTAACGCGCCAAAAGAAGTTTAACTAAAACTGCCTCTTGGTCTAGTGGTTAGCATTTTTCGACCACAGACATGAGGTTCTGGGTTCGAGTCCCGTGTCGGGCCAATTCCAAATCGACATTGAGTTTTCTACTAAGATTTTCTCAATATTTTCCCGAAGTTGGGAAAAAATTGGCGGTGTGAACCACCCCCGTGCCTCGGAGAGCACGTTAAGCCATCGGTCTTGCACCTGATCTCTCTCTGATCGCGTCGGATTATCGTCACATTGGACTATGAGAGTGATGGAATAGAGAGTGCACTTATGTACTATGCCTGCCAATCCGCAGTGGAGCAGCGTGGTGGGTCTANTTTAAAAAAATCAGAAATTTTGTCTATAGTTAACTTCAGGGTGTCGGTTTTTGATACGGTGTGCGCGCGCATCTTGACCACAGACATGAGGTCCTGGGTTCGTGTCCCGTGTCGGGCCAATTCCAAATCGATATTGAGTTTTCTACTAAGATTTTCTCAATATTTGGCCGAAGTTGGGAAAAAACTGGCGGTGTGAATCACCCCCGTGCCTCGGAGAGCACGTTAAGCCATCGGTCCTGCACCTGATCTCTCTCTGATCGTGTCGGATTATCGTCACATTGGACTATGAGAGTGAAGGAATAGAGAGTGCACTTATGTACTATGCCCGCCAATCCACAGTGGAGCAGCGTGGTGGGTCTTTGCTCTAATAACCCTCTCTCATATGAGTGAGGAGGCCTGCGCCCAGCAGTAGGGCGTTAATGGGCTGCAACTTACTTTACCTTACTTATAATATTATGGTAAGTTCATAAATATTCGATTTCAACCATAAATTATATATTACAAGGAGTTGATCTAACAGAAATCGAACTCCAATATTTGGAATCATGCAATGAATGTAATAAATCCGACTGCTGATATTCCTTACTACTGTCACTATACAAAACGCATAAGGAGGCGATCCATTAACATTTTACCGGTTACAACACACCACGCGTATAATCAGATATAGCTAAGATTTACTACGATTATAGAGCTTTAATTACGCATTATTAAACTTATAACTTAAAGCAAGATTACAGATACACATACGTTTTTAATTCTCATGCACTTCTATTGGAACTAGTTTTTTATTTTATTTTACTTTCTACAAAATAATTTTGGACGGCCTCGCTGACGCAGTGGTGCGAGTATTCGCTTTGCTAGCGGAGGTCCCGGGATCGATCCCTGGTAGGATGAATTTAGGAAATTGTATTTTCTAATTTGTCTGAGTCTGGACTAATGGGGGCTTCGGCCGTGGCTAGTTACCACCCTACCAGCAAAAACGTTCCGCCAAACGATGAGATTTGTGTTCCCGTACGATGCTGTGTAGAAACCGTAAGGGGTATATCGCCCCTTAACAGATTAGCGCGCTTTCATCTGAGACTGTTCCATCACTTACCATCAGGTGAGATCACAGTCAAGCGCTAATCTGTCAGCAATAAAAAAAATTACTATCGCTGTTGCTTCAATCAGTCGAGGAAAATCATTCTCTTTGATTCCTCATCATCGTCTTCTTCAAAATGAAATTTAGCGGTCAATCGGTGGAAGTCCTCTCTCTGAAGATTCCTGTTTAATTGTGAGTAGTTATGAACGTTCCACAATCGTTTTGTCTTTAATTAAACAATTCCTCAACTTCCATTTAATAAAGGATTATTAATGGCCTCGCTGGCGTGATGATGCGAGTACTTGCTTCTCTAGCAGAAGTTCTGGGTTACACTCCCGGTAGGGAAATTTAGGTAATTACATTTTCTAATTTGCCAAGTCTAGGCTAATTCTTACCTTTCAACCAAAGACGTGTCACCAAGCAAAAATGTTCGCGTTTGTATACGATGTTGTATAGTAACTTTGAGAGATAAATTGCTACTTGTCACATCGTCACTTGTCGTAAGGTAAAATCACAGTAATGCGCTAACCTGTCAGAAATTAATAAAAAACTGTATTTAAAAATTTCTTTAAACTATCTGATTTCTGCAAATTAGTCTCCGTAAAATAAAACCCTTATCTTTAAAAGTCAAACGATCTAAAGAATAATCCAGAGTTCACAGAAATTCATTTCAGTTGAGATTATGATTTTGGGAGTTTCAGATTTCGGCACCATTAGAAGTAATAAAAAATTAAGAATATAAAACAAGCTAAAACGATTATCATATTTTTCAATTCATATTAAAACTGAATCGTATTGGTGTATGATAAATTGCAAACCGTGACTCTATTTCTGTTACATATAAGTTATGATGAAATGATTTAAAATGAAAATGACAAAATGTTTTTTTTTTAAATTTCTCCATAGATCTACAACTGCGATATTTTATACAAATTAGCTTATTACATCGCATAAAATGTTACGATTATCACACTTTGGCGTTTATATTTGGTATAAAAACATCGTGATTACATTTGATTTTATCAAAATGTTCGAGTAAATAATCTTTTATGAAAATATTTTACATGTAACAAGAAGGACTACCTATTATTATTCTCTTCACGCCAACAACGAGATGCGAAAGCTGATAAGCTTTATTCACACTATTCTATTAAATTGCCTATAGATTGTCTTCACAAGGGAAGTATTTAATGCATTCCAAAAGCACAAAGCTCCAGTTAGTACGCTCATTATCCCTAGAAACTAGTATCTGTGTAGCCGTCCACTCACTGAGACAGGATACGTATACTTTAATAGCGAAACTGTAGAGGATAGAATGAGAGAACAGTATACAAGTTTGCGTCAAGTAAAAGTGTACATTAGTGCCACAAAAGTGTTAGTTTCGAAATGAAAATAGTTTACAGTGAAAATAATTGAATGACGCAAGTTTGTTCGCAAAGAAAGATTCGAGTCTTTGTTACGTATATGCATCAGTTTATCCATCATATAGCAAATAGAAGGGTTCGCAGGCCAATGCCATCTTGTCCCATATCATCATTACCACCAAATATTCTTGAGATGCAATCCATTATGTCTATTGTAATCGAAGTTTGTTCAGTTACTTTTAACGATTCCGTGAATGGTTGGTTGCATATGGTGGCATAAATTTATATATAGTGTCGTGTGTCGTACTGAATCTTAAGCTAGTCGTTATAATAATAATTATAAAAAAATATTAATATATTTAAAAAGTTTGAGAACGTTTACAATTGGTTCCAACTTAAAAGTTAATTAGCTTCCAACACAATGTTTTTGTTAATTTGATAAGACATCTCATTGACACACCCATATATTTAATCCCCCCCATTCGCTTAAAAATTGAGAAAAATAATTTCAATTACATTCATATATAAAGAGGAAATGTTATTGATAAGCTTAGCTAATAACATAACAATATGGTCTCTACTGCACTATTTAAAAAACCAGATCTAAATATATCGTACAAAAAGTTACTATTTATAAATTATATGGGGCGTTGTCTTGAGCAATAGTGCTCTAATCAATTACTTAAAGCACCGTCATCGTTCACACGCAGCGAAACAAATTTTATTGCCACATTAACATAACATTTACACACGCATAAATCATTAATAAGTTTAAATTATCAACGATTAGCATCCTAATATGGCGATGCACCAATAACCGCTTGTTAATGGAAAAATACGAACGATTTATTGTATAAAGAAGCAATTAAACAAGAAGCAGATTATAATGATCTGTATCACTTTTTGAATCAAGAAATCCATATGTAACTTCAAATAATTTAGCCACATCGCTATTGCTTATATCAATAAATGAATATCACAATTCATACTCAGCCAAAAAGATGTTTTGTTCTGCTATAAATTTTTTGTCGGACTACTCTGCTCCAGTTGATTTTGATGAGTCAGTTGAACAGCTTCTTCATTTTTATATAAGTATTTATTGTAGAATACGGCATCCCTCTAGTATCGCAAACTATGTCGTATTATAGTTGTTGGTAAATCAAAATCGTTTGACTTCTTTATATATAAACATTCCCCCTGACACAATATTTAATTGCGATGAAAACCGAAATTATTCAACCGATTTTGTGGAGTTTTATTCCATTACTATGTCATTGAACTTATATTAAAGTAATTGCAATTATTTCTGTGAAGCTAGAGATCGTTTACTGTGAATTCTACTGCCAAAAAAATTTCATAACCATAAGGTAGCGCAGATCTTTAGGTGTAACAGATAATAGGTCAGCTAATATTTATACAAAACATACAGAAACATTTTAGTGAAATATATGGTGTTATACATATTTACGTATCTACTGTTTACTTTTCATTGGAGTCAAAATATCATGAAAAACATTATTTCAACACTTTGAAGCTTCTAAAATGTTTTAATTAACAAGGACATTTAAGACCTTGACCAGGCTAGACTAGGCACAACCTAGAAAGATTATATGTTTTACCTAGATATTCAATACCTTGTTGTATTATATTATATGTTATCGTATCATATCCACTGACACATTGTTTTTATGAATACTGTTTTTTTGTAAACTATTTTAGATTAGAATGCATTTGTGTTATTACGTAAATTCAATATAATAAAAAATAGTGTGTTCGTTGAATAATAAAACCATTTCATTAATCCCTCTAAGTTATGCAATGGACCTTTTTTTATAATATAATAAACCCAATTGAGGTTGTCGCGGAAAAAACCATATAATTTTAGAGTTTATTGTTTTAGAGTAATTCACTACTTTGTAGGTTAAGTAATGCCATTCTCAGATTCTTCATTATTATATAACATAGATTGAATGACTTAAAAAACAATATTAACGTTGATACAAACTGAGAACTGGCACTAGGCGAATGTTTTCATTCTCCTGTACTGTATTTCTTTTACCACCTAGTAAAACTTCCCACTCAAAAAATAATAATTCCACCAATCACAGTCGCCGTGAAAACGACGACTAAAAAGAAGTTTTGGTTAAATTTGAGAATTTTCGGAATAGCGTAAAACCGGATGTGGCACATTTAAACGTTTTACTGATATAATTACAAAGTCTTGAGCATAATAAACAAATATAGTAATTTAATAGCAATCCAACAAATAAAATAATAATGATCGCTAACAATTATGACTAAAATAATTTAAAGTGATACAAATAAAGGTATTCAAATATTATATATTATATTAATAACAGACAAGAATGCTGTAAAGGCCTGCACGGTTAGAGAAAATTCTGACGTCGACTTGATATTATTACAGTCTTATAAACTAACATATTGAGAACACCATAAATATGTAAATTGCCTATGATATTTGAGGTACATTAGTTGACTGACACTGGAATACCAATGTGGGAAGTCTGAATGTTTTAAACATCGGAATGAACAAACAGAGGATTCACATTTACATACAAGGATACCGGTATTGAGACTTGATTGATGCTATCCCGTTGTAAAACGCATCTCGAAGCCAGATGTTTCGCGAGATCGGCTTAATAAATTCTAATACATGCATAACTTTGCGACCATCACAGAATATATGCGCGAATCATTCAAAGCATTGTTTAAATTTGGTGCATTAGTCTTATAAATATATTTTTTTCAGATTTAGAATTTATTTTCCTGGTTAAAAAGGGAGAGATTGCAAGTGTTTTGCTTTCGTTACAACACTTTTTCTTAAAATAATCGAATTTATCTCTGCACCATATTCATTGAAATCAGTTGAACAATCAACATAACAGCGTCAATTTGCATTTATAATTTTGATTTAGTGTGTAGTTTGATATCACATTTCTAAGTTTAATATTTATTCATAGCAGTGCCTCGTAAATGGTAATATTTGAAATGAAATCGCAAGCATTTAATGCTGTGAAATATGTCAATAATCATGAAAAGAAATCTTTTTAAGCTCAAGAATGAAGAACAGACGAACCAAAATATGTGAATTAAAATTGTTAACAGGGAATTGTAGGGATTTTTTTTTTTTGTAAAAAGTTAAGTAAAGCTGGTAGTAGTGATTTTGCAGTGCCAATTCTTATTTCTAGTTTTAGTGAATTTTTTTAAATATTTTCTTAAGATAAATAAAAGTTTTAACAAAAAAAGAACCGCCTTCAAAACAAACTAAAAAATATATTAAAGTGCTCTAAAAAGTAAAAAATAATAAACGTATTCTTCTTTAGAGTTCTTCGTATTCTTAAATTTGGAGTCGGCGTCAGCCAAGGTAGGTGTTATCCGCGTATCCACTTGGCAGCTTTGTCACCCCGCTATCACCGCTTTTATATTGTAATCGAGCACAACACTAACTAAAAAGTCCCCCCCCCCCCCGCCACCGCTTCATACATAATACACCTTTTAAATATGGCAATGCAGCAACAAACGTAAGCTCCTTGCTGTTTGTTTACAGACAGTTATATTTTCTGCCATAAACAGCACCCTTACTGTAAGCCGTTGAGGAGATCGATTGATCTTCATATTTAACTACGACTTACACTTGACCATACCGAAGTTACGGTAGGCAACTCAAATATCTGGATAGCCTATAGGAGATTCTGCCGGGTATCGTTAATTTGCTCCTAAGAATTGAAGAGGTCCATCACTTTGTCGTGGATGCCATCATCAGAACCAAACCAAACTATCACAACACAATCCTTAAAGTACATCCTTTCCAATAAAAAAAGAATCATAGAAATCGGTTGGTGAGAACTTAAGTTATTCGTCCATTTACAGACGATTTCTAATCTCCTCCTTTTTTTGAAGTCGGTTAAAAAATATTGCGTAAACGTTTAAAGTTACGCAAATATAATGTCATTAACATTCCTCTTTAAGAATTGTAAAAAAAAGTCCGCGATAGCATATGTCTGTCTTTTAAACTCGACCCAATATAGCCTTCTTATGGTAATAATATTTAATGTCTCTTTTTCTTCGCAGACAAAGTTGCACGAGTCAACTAGTAATCAAATATTTTTCAACTATGACTGGCAAAAAGTTACAACAAATAAAAACGTACAAATATTACTTAGAACAAATAAACTGCAACCACTACGACAAAATGGCTAAGATCTTTATCTTTTGAAGCAGCAATACATTAAAGACGAGTCCAAAACAAGCGCGTTCATCAAGCATTTGGAATTTATTCACTGTTGTACGTCAAATTTATCGACAATCTTAGGCCGACAGAACAATTTATTGTTTCAGCGATGCACCTACGCCGACTATTTGAATCCCAACTGTGCTATCGATTAAGCATCCTCCAAAGGACATGGTCAATGTATTATCCGCAAAGAGCATTTGATCTCTGTACGCATTACC
The DNA here is from genome assembly GCA_015832385.1 of Elymnias hypermnestra. Classification (NCBI taxonomy): domain Eukaryota; kingdom Metazoa; phylum Arthropoda; class Insecta; order Lepidoptera; family Nymphalidae; genus Elymnias; species Elymnias hypermnestra. The sequence continues at coordinate 2,599,247 of JACTOM010000278.1, forward strand.
TTTAGAGGCGGAAATGTAAAGCAATACTATCTTAATAAATCCTACTACAAACATAACAGTTTATTGACTTTTACATTACTATAAATGTTTTTACATATGAGGATAAAAAATTGATATTTTAAAAGACAATATTTTTTATACAAAGTGTCTATATTTTAAACTTACGACATTCCTTTCAGAGAATGTAATTTTTTTAACCCTTGTTTCTTGGTACTAATTATCCAATACCTAACTAGTTTTAAAAAACTTACAAAACTATAAAGTACTCGAAATTTAAAGACGTAAATTTCGATATTTAATAACATTTTTATAAATATAAATTATTAAAAAAAATATTCATAACTCCATGTTTCAATTTATATTGGAATCTTCCTGAAATTTGTCTTCATAGAGAATCAAAGTATAAAAAATTATGTTGCATTATGGTGCAATAATGTATAATCTATATTTTAAAACTATAAATAAAATTTAATAATTTGTATCCCGCAATTCTCACGACAACAGGAAATTCAGTTACTCTCGGAAAGCTCTGAAGGCGCCTTTCTTTATAAGGAATAACATAGAATACTTTTTTTAACATGAAATTCCCACTGTTAACTGATGTTCAAAGGGATAACATTAACTACTCTTTCCCCCGGAGAGTAGAATCCTCAGTTGTATGAGTAATATCGGACTGAATAACAGTTAAGCGTTATCGGGTTAAGATCGAGAATTATAGTAATGTAGCTATCATAGGAAAAATTAATTGACTGTCTCAATGATGAATAAGAATTCTACAACCAATAAGGCAAATTTCGCAATTCAACTTCATTTGAATTGCTTGCCTCATTAAAAAGTAATACAGAAATAAATTAATAAGTGTTCTCTTAAATTGGCTTCACAATATGTAACAAGACAAAAACATAGCAAACGCCTAATAAAGCAACTTGATTATTTTATGACATTTAATTTGTCAAACATAGTTCTATTGTACTGCCATATAATTTACCAAACTTAGCTCTCTTGTAGTCATTTGATATGAAAGTTGTATGAAAGCCTCAATTATCTACTTGCGAAACAATCCACGACATTCATGATTAAGATATCAGAATAGATAGAAGGTTGTAATTTAATGTGGGTATAAAAATAATTAATAGGAGGTAACAATGTGATGTTGAATACAAAGTATTAATTACAACAAGGTAGGTGAGAGTGCAGAAAAAGAAATTAATCCAGTGAAAGGTTTCGAGTTATTTGAAAAACATAATTATTTATATAACATGAACTTTTTAAAACGAAGACTGCAGCTGTAACGTCATTCATTTTGCAAGTGGTAATTGTCTATCTATATTATAAAAATGAATCGCAAAATGTGTTGGTAAGCGCATAACTCAACAACGCCTTGCTCAATTTTGACAATTTTTTTTAATGTCCGTGGAATAGGATGGTTTTTACGGCGAGAAAAGTTCGAATAAATGCAGGGGAAAACCTTAAAAACAGCCTTTTTCTGTTTCCCATACGTTTTCTAACTAGAATGTAGAGTCAATTTGACCTTTATTGCTATTCCATAAAGTTCATAATAAATTACAAGTACTCACTGTTGTCTAAGCAATGTAGGTGTGTTCCTAACGTCAAAGAGTCAATTTGTACTTTATTACCTCTGCACAAAGTTCAGATTGAATAGTCACAACCCGACCAAATTGAATAGTCACAAAAATGTAAGAGCTATAGATATTTAGTACTGCTGTAATTTCATTTCGAAAATTATTCGTAAAACTGAAATCAGCCACATTCCATTTTTTTTTGGCAGAACAAAGTCTGTTCGGTCTGCTAGTTTAAAAATATAGATAACAATGGCTTTTAATAAAATAAAAAAATAAGCAAGCGGGGATACGCTAAATGTGCAATAAATTATTTTCGTTGTCATCCAGTAGACATTCGAAAAAATATACGAAACAAACAAAGTAACAGGAATTTTGCTTATTATACTCCTTTCTTAGTCGTGTTTTTATAAAGAGCTATTCACTGAGAACACAAAGTTTGCCTAAGTTTAAAGCATAACAGTTTGATACACGATCTATATAGAAGACAAATAATTAATCATTAATATAAAACACGATAAAGTTTGTTTCTATACCTAGGAGAACATTTGAATGACTATAATTTCACAAACTATCACGAAAGCGAACTCTATATCAGCGAAAGTGTTATCTTTTAGTTTTTTTCCATAATTACCCAAAAACCATAAAATAAACTTTAGAACAAAAAACGACAAATTTTATATAATACGAGTATGTGCAGTCATGTAATGTATTAATGAACAATTGTCCAATGCATTTCACAAACACGTATCTTTCAAATATTTTGAGAAACGTTTCGATTTTACAAAACTTTTACTACTTATACGTAAAATAACTGCATTAGCACGATATTGTTTGTTTAAATCATATTTGTCTTAGCTTTCACGAGAAAGGTGTGCCGCGGTAATAGTGCTAATAAAGTTGACCCAGATAATGGAAAGGAAATTTAGGCGGCGAATATTTGGGAAATAAACTATGATTTTAAAATAATTACCACGATTTATCTTTTTTCACTTACTTTCCTTTCAAAAATTAAAAAGTCCCTAATTTATATTGCAATAGCATTCATAATCGTGTACATTATGGATGTATAATGACATCATAGAACAAAGGATGAAATAAAAGCTTTTTTTCAATCGGACTTGAATAAGAACATAATAATATTAAATTAAGACGAATAATACGTTAAAATAATATTTCAAATAGTAGGAGGCAGGTGAATGGCTTACAGGATCTTATAAGTAACAGAAAGACGTTACCCTATGTGAAATAATAGTTATTACATTAAACGAGCATATGAAACATAGCGATAACTTATTTATAACTGCTTAACAGAATCACCATTAAAACGACAACGTGATAAAACCGATAACGTCGCACGGGAAGTTGCTGGACACGTTGATTTAATCGTCAATAATTTCTGTAATTCTAATTAAAATCGAGTTCTTGTGCATCAGAAATAAAGTATAACTGTGATTACTACAAGAACGTAATATGAAAAGAATTCAAAAAATGTTGAAGATGAAAATGTGTTTTATTACATATATTTTTATGACTGACGGGTTAGTGCTTAACTTAAGGCCTCTTATGATTAATATTCCGCTTAAAATTACACATGTATACTAGGTGTTACCGGTGATGTCACCCGCCTAGTAGATATCCTGTGGAAATCTGGATCGAATTATGAATCTACTCCAATCACGAATTCACTTTAAGACACACAAAAAAATTCAACAAAATTAGTCCAGCAGTTTAGAAGTAATTGATTTACATACACAACCACATAAGAATAATATATCTAAAAATACCGCTAAAACTTTTTTGATATGAAACATCTAATGCGGCAGGTCAGACTGGCAAACCCCTTGATGACGTCAACAAGCTCTCTCACAGTACTCAGCTCGTAAACCTGATAACTTATTGTATTGTTTAAAGCTTTTAAAAGCTTCTTTGTGGTTTATATTTTACAAACAAAGTAAATAGTATATAAACAACAAGTATTTAAAAAATCCTACGTATTACATTTACTAAAGTGGAGGAATAGACCCGCAAGGGCTGCTCCCTTGGAGTGGGCTCGAAAACACTCTCTCCTATGAGAGAGGAGTCCTGTGCCTAGCAGTGGGACGCTAATGGGCTGCTACTTACATTTACTAATCACTCCCAAGTCATTGCATAAAAATAAACATTTTCTTCATTTCACTTTATTGCACTCATAAAAACACAAAGAAACACATTTACAAAAAAAAATCAAACAATGTTTGGAAATTAGCGTGCAAAGGCGTGTTATTGCTATAAGCAATCTCTTCCAGACAACCTTTGGCGGCAGGAGTTATTTAAAAAGAAGAGTGGGATGGTGCAAACTAAGATATTTCTGAATACAAAAAAAATAGAAAAAGAAAATGGGGGTTGTAAAAATAAATATATTTTAGATACAATAAGCATAAATATAAACCTTTTAATCCCTTACGTTAGTTTTCAGACAGATGGCTTAAAATAAAATAATAATATTTCAAATTAAAAGTGTATTAACAACAAGAGACATCCACTACATATATATTTTTTATGTATATACGGGAGAGTATGAACTAATAGTAGGAATTGAAAAAGAGCAAAAGGTGACACCCTAATATAATATGTCAAGAACACCGTTACGTTTGATCTGTACGAAGTGGAATGACTTGGACTCAGTTTAAAATATATCGCTATAGAAACACAAAAGACTTACGACTATCATAGTAGAGAGAACGTGTTTGCATTAGCCCTAGCCCCAGGCAAAGCAAGAACTGGAAGCTAGTGAGTTTCATAGTCCGTGAGAAAGACAAGCGGCCTCGGAACACGCAAACACTAACGAGCTACGTGATGACGTTTCAACGGCTTAGGATATTTGAATTAAACTTAATGAGGATGCACTAACATTAATATTTATTACTTTGTGGAAATTCATTGCTTCCATTTCTTGCACATATATGAATGATAATTAACACATTGGCACATAAGGGCACGACTTATGTGTTTATGATGAAGAAGTCAAATTAAATGCATTTTTTTTATATTGTTAACAAGACTGTAATCACACCTGATGGTAAGTGATGATACAGTCTAAGATGGCGGTACGTCTTGGCTATTAGGGTGTTCACTAGTCGAAGCCGAAACCTCCAACCTGTCTGGGCGACTTAGACAAATTAGAAAATGCAATTTCTAAATAGAAAATCTCTGCTAGTGAAGTGAGCATTCGCACCACTGCGCCAGCAAAGCCGTAAAAGTTACTAGTTCACGTTCTATCCATATTGTAAGTACAAGTAGCAGCCCATTAATGTCCCACTGCTGGGCACAGTATTCCTCACTCATATGAGGGTATTTAAAGTTTAACCCACTACGCTGCACCACTGCGGATTGGCAGGCATAGTACAGTGCACTCTTTATTCCTTCATTCTCATAGCCAGAGAGAGATCTTGAGAATTGACATTATTTTTTTAAATATTTGATATTTTAAGCGAATGAGCTTCTTCTTATGTATGTCAAATATTTGAAACGGTAAACCTGTACATAAATATAATAAAAGTGTGTTATATTGTAAACGTGACGTAAAGATTCTCTCCGAGCGATGTCCCAAATATAATTTATGTATGACATTTACGCATACTATAATTGGCAAAGGATGTAGGCGTCAATGCATTTGAAGGTATCACAAGAATAAATTAGTTGTCACAGTTATAACTTCTGTTGAGGTTTCATAATGAATCGAAAACCGCGAAGGGGTCGTGACCGCACGTAATTAGTTTGGGCGTTCGCGGAACTTGTTAAAGGAAAGGTTATAAACCAATATGACTACTTGTCATATTTTTTTTGTTTATTTATTTAAGGAGCTATATATGAAAATCTTAAAAAACATAGAAACCGTGATCCCGCAGACGTATACATGTAGAAATTGTAAAATAATGAACATTTTGTGTTTGACTGTGTTTTGAAAGTATTTTGTGAACGATGTATTATACTAACTACGACAGTCACCCACGAAGTACCCGATCCAGAAATGTATGTATATACTTAATGAATGTTTGCGTATAAATATAACACAAATACGGGTTACATTAATAAAAACTTTAACAAAATAAAACCACCTTCAAAGAAAACTATTCCAAACAAATATTCTCTAAAAAGTTAAAAATATGCGACTCCTTTTTTGAGTTCTCCTAAGTAAAATGAAATGAAATATTTGCAAATTGAATATTTCAAAGTCTTGCAAATTATTACGATAATATAATGTAATTGCAATTATTGTTATATTCGGAGTCGGCTATATATAAATAGAATCAAGATCGGTTCACTTAGTCGGCAGTTATGAGATAACAACCATAAAAAAAAGAATACAGACAAATTGATGATCTCCTCCATTTTTTGAAGTCGGATAAAAAGTACGGATTTCGCACAAATATAATTCGCATCGTAAATTAATGAAACTATACAAAACCTATTCATTCGGCTTTACACAGCTACAACATTAAATAAAAACCTTAATCCATTAGTATTGAAATTCATAATAATGATGTATGTTAAAAGAAAGTTTGCGTATAATAATAATAAATAAATGCAAATTACACTAACCTTTGCTCTAGAGCATCGATTTGTCAAAACAGAACATACCAAATGGAGTATGTTATTTATTGAAAAGTACCTATACATTTCATTTCATAATAAAAGTAATTTATTTATTCTTATTGCACACATACATTCAAAGTTTAAAAAGAAGTGATATACAATATTCTAGATATAGGTGTACAAAGGTGGTCTTATCGCTCAGAGCGATCTCCTCCATACAACCTTGGAGATAGTAGCCCATGACAGTACTGGGTAAGTGCAAAAGAACAACCTATTATTACTACTACTACAAAAGTACTAAAGTATGTACGTACAAAATGAATATAGACAATACACACATACATATATGTAAATAAATAGATATATATTTATATACTCAATAAATTACATAAACTACATATATACCCATATATAATTTAATAAACATTCATACACATCTGAATATGCAAAGATAATTATTGTGCACTACTATGAAAATATTCTTTATATGTTGTTATGTGTTAATTTATATGTTATTATAATGAAAACTCTTTATAATTCAATTAAATATTTGAACGAATCTTTCAATTATCATTGTGCAAATAATGCCTTAACTAAAAAGTTTGACCATAAACAAATAAACACTAATAGATTTTCATACAATATAATATCAAAAATAATTTCTATTTAATCCCGCTTAATCAACATTGTAATTTGGCAAGCAGGTCAAACGTGTTCGGCGGTAAATTAATTTCGCTTTTAACAAAACCGTATCGAAACTAATTGAAACGAGACCAGTGTTTTTCAATCAACCGGTAGTCAGATGAATCGATTGTCTCTTTAACTTTGATTGAAATTCAATGGGAACCGCATTAAATATATCAGTCATCGAAAATTAGATCAAAAAGTTGCGCTCAAATACATTGTTCTATAAATGAGATATTTATTTAAAATCGAATCTACGTGTTCTCATTCTTTGATTGATTTCGCTGGGCCTGTCTTTGGTAGCTAGCAGCTACTATGTATAAATAATCTACACAACTTTAAATATCTATATTTATATAAAATAACGGAAATTTCCATTAATATAAGTACTATAGTTGAGCCAGCCAAGCGTGACATTCAAGTCTTTCTATATTTGAGAAAATTTCGTTCTAATTTTCTGATGTCCTACTATTATTAACCGTTGAATTTGGGATAGCTTTTTCTCGTAGAAATAGACTCAAATTTTCGGTTAGTGCCATATGTAATATATTACCTTGTTGATATTTACGTGCTAATTGATTGAACTGTACAGTTTATTATGCTTGAACTAGTTATGTCAATATCCGAAAGTAAACTTAACAATATAAACAAAAAAAAAAACATTTGCTATATCTTTCACATATAATTTATTATACACTTAATGAAATAATTGATTTGGATTATTGCAACACTATTCGATATATAATATGTAAAGTGGGCTATGTAAATACTCTTTAATTCCATTAATAAAGAGAATTTAAATAAACCACTACGCATTTCAAGAGCTATAATACTACAAACAAGTTTTAAAACCGCTAAAATAATTAGACTGAAAGATGATCAACACGAATTTTTTCACCATAAGAAAGCTGCATTTTCACTAAGCGATTATTTTCTCAAAAAATAGGGATCCCTAATAAAAATTAATTAACATAACCCTAGGTGTGAAAAAATTTGTCACTAAAAATCTGTCATCACTTGCGTTGCGGAAACTAATGTTGATAGAACAAAAAATGTTCTATAACATTATAGAACGTATTGATATCTACGATAAATCTGCAATACCACAAGTTCAACTACTGTTGTAATACCACTATATTAACTTTTTTAAATTTTAAAAGAATCGAATTGCCGACAGCAATCAAACCATATTATCCATACCTCTGTATTAACCCTTATCCTATTAAATGATTAAAGATTGTTTCAATACCTGTAAAATCCTTTTTAATTCATTAAAATCGGACCTTCCATTCAATAGATATAACGAATTTAAAAATGTGTATCTAAAGAAAATAATGTTATAATATAATGTAGTAGCGATGGTCATTTTGTTCGCAGTGTGCCATTTTAATAACATGTCATCATACAGAAAAGAATTTATGTACTCCAGAATGACTGTTTTTATTCGTTAGCACAATTCCTCTGGAATATTTAGTACACATATTTGTATATCTGTCTTCGAGTAATTAAAAACTGTGAAATAAAACTTTTATGTTAACAAAAGAAAGATATATAGTCAGACTTAGTAGACTTTTCGCTGCCACGAGATCGGTATCTACGTAGGTGTAATTGCTAACATTTTACATAAAAGCTATAAAGTAAAGTGTGCCAAAGTATACACTAGAAGAAAATTTTAATCGTTATAAAGAATAATTTGCTATTTTCATGATATTAACCAAATATATTTTTTGTAACAAACAAATCGTTATTGCAGTAATATGTGGTCAATTAATTTAATTCTTAATCGATATTATTAATAAAGTTTTATTTCGTTGTCACTATACAGATACAAGCGATTAAGGAGTGTGACAAGTTGCTAAATTCGGCGTAAGCACAGGAATGTGCCTCTGTGTCGCAAATACAAGGCCAAGATTGGAATGTCCCAGTATATTATCTAGATTTAACGATTGACAAGTCATTTATACTCAATAAGTAACAAGATAATATTGAGTTATTTGTTAGCAATGATTCGTTTTAGGAATAAATTTAACTGTTAGCTTTAATGCTTGTTAACTTACTCCACGGTAAAGAAAATACATTTTTGGGCACTTTTGGGTGCGCCTAAAGCTGTAGATATAAAACCTTAGATGATCGATGATCTAAATATATGTGTTCATGACATATTGAAAACAATATATAAAAATTTAGTGTAGATTGATTCCCAACAATTGCATCAAGGNTCGTTTATTCGGGTTACTTTTTCTAAAATTTTATTATTTATATTATAGTCAAATATAACATTTTTATCTTTTCTACTAAACGTGATATTGTAGCATTTCAAGTGATTTAATTTTAAATGATTGTTTTTACACCATAAAGTAAGTTTATCCAAGTCCTTTTGCATATTTATAGAGTCATTAATGTCATTTATTATATTATACAATTTAAGGTCATCATCATTCGCTATATCTTTTCTATCACCACTTTTAAATATAGGCACCACCACCATGTGTTAATGACATATTTAAACAATATATAAAAATTTAGTGTAGATTGATTCCCAACAATTGCAACAAGGAAGTATGAAAACTGCACTTATTTTATATTGATACAAATAATTTATAAGCAAACGCCTGTGTTCAAAATACGTTACATCTTATTTAAGTAGATGTTTCCTAATGGACATTATGAATATTGCTTATAATTCATTAATTCAACCCAAGCTTCGGAAGGTGTATTGTTATTTGTTTAATTATTTTCATAATTAACTCTTACATATACACACAAATGTGGCTAGAATTTGGCCAATAGTATTAACAGTTTACTGATATATAATATTGTTAATATTTAGATTGTATTTACACTTGTTTCTTTTCTTCGACATTCGAAATTAAGGCTAACAACTGATTAAATATTTTCAATATATTTCTTCTTTAAACATCTATCGTATCATTTCTGAAACAGAATTAGTTTAATGACTCATTTGATAAAGAAAAGTTTAAGGAGAAACCGAGCCTTAGTTAATAACAGTTACTAATTATTATCTTTGCCCTTTAATTTACTCTAATGTAACTATTAACTTTTTTATTACTAACAAGTTAGCGCATGACTGTAATCTCACCTGATGGTAAGTGATGATACAGTCTAAAATCCAAACCGCAATAATTTGGTAAGAGGTAATGTACCTCTTATGATTTCAACACAGTATTGTAAATTAAAGTAAGTTGCAGCCCATTAACATACCACTACTGGGCGTAGGCCTCCTGACTCATAGGAGAGGGGGTTTTTAGAGCATAGACCCACCACGCTGCTCCACTGTGGGTTGGTTGGCATAGTATAAAGGTGCCCTTGCTATTCCTTCACTCTCATAGTCCGATGTGACGGGAATCCGATACGACAGAGAAATCAGGACAGAATGAGGAGAGGAGGACGGCAGGATCGACGGCTAAATGTGCTCTCCAAGGCACACGGGTGGAACACATCACCAACTTCCCAACTTCGGGCAAATATTGAGAAAATCTTAACAGAAAACTCAATATCATTTAATTCAATTAGGAAAGGCAATTTCCTTAATTTGCCCTATCACTAATCAAAATTAAATAATCTTGTTTGAGTAGCCTCAAAAGCAATCTGTCCGTTGGTAATAAAACTATCACCGGTTTGAAAAGTTCATTGCCCTGACAGATACCGGCAAAAAACTCAACGGTTACTTCTTTAAATATATTTTTTGTACATCACAATGTGTTTAGCTTTCATGTATGTGCAACTGGAATCAAGTCCAAACATCTTATAACCTTCAATATTATAAGACTGTAGACTTAACTTTCTGTAGTAGACTATTAATCGAACCCAGAACCTCTGCTAGGGTATCGATAGTTCGCATAATTGCGCCAGCGAGGCTGTTACAACTGCTTTGAATCTGATTGTATTCATCTATGTCATATATCAAATAGATGTGCAAGATTTAACGATCATTACTTCTAAAAACAAGAACGTCAAGAAATGACCGCAGGTAATTACCGATTACTATTTATCGTAACCGATTCATTAGTAGTTTTGACTAATGAATGCCGTCGTTAATGAATGAGATATTACAATATGCAGATGATTTATACACAACCTGTAGCATTAATATTAAAAATAATCGCATTACTGTCTTCATACCACCTGTTGTGCGCCGTCCGTTTTGGAGACAGGTGTGTAAATTTTACTTCTAAATGTGTTTACAGTTACTTCTATTCAAATAACTGCCTCTGCCGTATCAAATAACGAGGAAGTTCTGTTTTCATTGCTTTCCCATCTATGAAACGATAGAAGTATTTCTTATATACATCTACATATACATATACAGTTGATAGTTTAACACTTATGGTATTATCTGATGGTAAGACATAATCCAAGATAGAACCGCGCTAATCCGGTGAGAAATGATTTACCTCTTAGTCTATACATAATTGTACACCTCTATATTCTGACGACACGTGTCTTCTGGTAGGGTAGTAACTATCCACGGCTGAAGCCTCCCACAAGTACAGACCCAAATTAAAAATTTAAATTTCCTAAATTTAATCAAAATCAAGGACTGTACTACCGAAGCGAGTACTTTTATTATTATGCCAGCAACGCCATCCAAACCTTATCCTAGACGGATGCCATTAAGTTACCTATGTTAACATCATACAGCGAAAGCTTGTTTATTTAGTTGACTGCACTAATCTCAGGAATTATTAGTGTTAAATAGGCCATTAATAGAAAAAGACTAGGTCTGGGCGAATGGTGGCCCGAGGTAGAATTTTGTCTGGTCCGTGAAGCATTATTATTAAAAACACAAATATTACTTTTTCTAGAAGATTTTTTGAAGGATTTTTTTTATTTTAATCATAGAAGCAATATTTTTGAAGAAGTTCTTAATTTAATTAAAATTAAACTTTAATCTTCCCAAAATCTGCAATTTTCACGATGAAGTTAATAATATATTTAATTATATATGATCCGACATTCTTAACAAAAACTATGCTTAAAATTAGAAAAAACCCTGCTATAACCCATACATACGACGAACATAAGAAGAGTATCAATGAAAACATTGCAAAATCGAGGAAATTTATTTCCTTTCAGAGCTTCATTTGTGTGCTCTGCATAAAAAGTTACACAACAATCATATTTAATGGAACACCTTTTAAAAAGTTCTAAGAAAGATCTACTATAGCTCTATGTATTCTAAGTTCGACTCACTATAACCTTTTTTATGATAACCAAATTTCTTATCTCTCCCTTTCTCTCTCTCAGACACACACACAAATACATGCCGTAGATAAAGTTTCGTGTCTCCGCTAATTTTTGCCCTTTTTTCATGCATAATTGTAACAAATGAAATCTAATATAAGAAGTGCCTTGTTTATTAGACTATTGCATCATTACATATTATAGTTCTTTTAATTGATGTCATAGCAAACAAAATGGGTTTAACCTTACACAACGATATTATTCGTGTCCTACTAAAATTTAAACAAAAAATCAGTCGCCTTTCGAATCGCCTTTTTTTTCGAATTTATTTACGTAATTTCAATTAGGAAATTATTTTAGATAAAGACTTGTATGCAATATGTATATGATAAATTTTACGTTATAGGCTGCCATTGAGCACTTACTTTTTTAATATTCCTCTGTCATAACACAAAGTAATTTTACGAATTATTTCTTTATAAAACTTGTCAAGAAGAAAATGTATCGTAATTTATAGAAAAAGATTGTATTTTGCATTCTGAAATATAATAGTAATTAATTGGTTCAATGTATATTTACTTTGTATTATAGCTTATCTATTAATCTATATATATTATAGATGTAATGATGATTAGGATATTACAATGCCATACAAACTATTCTTTTTTTTACAAGTTAAAAACGCAAAAATGTTCCTATAACTACTATAATATAACAAAAAGTATCCCTTTTAAATATATTTAGTCATGTATAAGAACTATATATCCGAATGTGTATTCCTATTATGTACTCCTAGATTTACAGTGTAGATAAATCTTTAAGTTTTAATGTGTTTAATTACACTATATTAAATTCATTTACTTTAATCCAACGAATGTTATATGCACATATGTACATCCATGTTCATTTAATAGAATTCGCGTTTTAAAGCAAGGTTTTTAAGTTAATGTCTGACTTTTCTTAAGGATTGTAAGCATAAGTCAGTTACAAAACAGGTAATTTTTTACCACCCGTTGGGTTATGTCCATTTATGGGACAGGTGCGATGCTTTTTCGTATGGAACCGTTTTTATATAAATAAATAAACAGTAGACTGTATTATTACATTGGACATACTATAAAAGCTTTACGATCGTTGTCAGTTAAAATACCTCCCATAAACCGTTTGGTTTTCTATTGAAGTTTTGGAATATGGTTCTTTGGATAATAGAAATATTGGAAGTTAAACATTTAAATGTATATTTATTTTTATTGAAAAAATATAATGGTATTGTAAGATTGCAACACAGAATCCAGCATTTGAATTCAAACATGTAAGCAATTATCACATTTGAATAGAAAGTGAAGCAAAATCTAGAGTAGAACTTCTTTTACAGAAATAATGTATTTTCAAATTAGCGTCTTTGTCACTGATTTCAGGGCATTTCTTTTACTAAAAATTTAAGAAAAATTCATACTATATGTTGTCAAACGAAATGAATAAATATTATATACATATACATTCGCATTCCTTGAACGGTTTAAGTGAGACGCAAAAGTTTTGACGCCCTCGCTGGCGCAGTGGCGCGAGTAACTCGCTTTGCTAGCAGAGGTCCTGGCTTCAGCCGTGGCTAGTTACCACCCAATCAGCAAAAACGTAACGCCAAATAAAGAGATTTATATTTCGGTACGATGCTGTGTAGAAACCATAAGGGCTGTATCGCCTCTTACCAGATTAGCGCGCTTCCATCTTAGACAGTATCACCACTTACCATCAGGTGAGATTGCAGTCAAGCGTTAAATTGTCAGCAATAAAAAAATGAAAGTAAAATTATAATTTTTGTACAAATTGATTCGAATAAAATTTTACGATCATGAATTGAAACTAACGTCACTATACGTAATATTTGTAATCCGCAAAGTAAAAGTAACTACTTTATTTTTTTATAAAATAGTAAATCCTTTTTTTACAGCAATATTAAAAGTGAATAAAACTAATTTATTTAGTAGACCCGACAGACTTCCTTCTGTCAAAAAGATTTGGAACGTCGCGGATTTCAGTTTTTCGAATGATTTTTGAAATGAAATTACAGCAGTACTGATAATCTCTTACATTTTGTGACTATTCAATTGATTTTGTACAAATTGGCTCTTTGACGTTAGGAACACACCTACATTGCTTAGACAACAGTGAGAACTTGTAGTTTATTATGAACTTTATTGAATAGCAATAAAAGTCAAATTGGCTCTATATTCTAGTTAGGAAACGTTTGTATGGGAAACATAGAGTTTTCCCCTGCAATTATTCGAACTTTTCTCGCCGTAATAACCATCCTTGAATTTCCACGAACATTAAGAATAATGAATTAGCAAAATTGGTCTAGGCGTTGTTGAGTAATGCGCTTACCAACAAATTTTGCGATTCATTTTTATATTATAGATAAAGCGTGCCATTACCTTTGTTTACCATAAAATAATAGCAACAAATATGGCTTCGATGACTTAACTACTAAAAACATTCCGCTTTTTTTGTAGCATGTTCAGTAGATATATAATTAAAAAGTAGGTGTGTTATTCAGGAATTCCCGATCTCATGGAATTATGGGGAAATTTGGCCCGAGTTGTTTCAACAACCGAATAAACAAAAATCGGTACAACTGTTTAGGAGCAGTTCAATCACCAGAACAAAAGAATTATATTTAAGAGTATATAACATATGTCAACGAATAAAATATATACAAATAAATGGGCATGCGCTTGGTTACAGAAATGTCACCGCAGTGACCATGAAAAAATATATTCTTTGCGTAATATTGTTTGGAAAGCAATATTGCCTGTGACTCAAGTGTGACTTTTTCAGAATACGAAACTTGTTATGCAAGAGTACCTTACAAATCGTTCGCGAGTCAATACTTGAGTGACCCACTAAAAGATATAAAGAATACTCTTATAATTGCGTATATGCGAAACTTGACCGTCATAACGCCTAAAATAAAATGACAATGCTGTCTAACATGGTCACACCCTTACCTGGCCAGATATATATTTATACTTTAATTATGATTAAACTACATATAATCGTATAACGCAATTTTTGCTATTCCGCTGGTGGACATCTTTGATAGTGGAGTGGTTTTAAACAATAGATCACACCATTAGAATTGTTTACATCTATACAATATTAGAATGTTCAACTCACTAAATTTCTTAATTTAATTCATGAGCGCAAGATTCTACATAACATTGCTTCCTTGACCAAATTGGACGTGATTTTTTTCTTTTCTTTTATTGCTGACAGTTTAGCGCTAGACTATGTTCTCACCTGAAGATAAGTGATGATACAGTCTTACATGGAAGCGCGCTAATCTGGTAAGAGGCGATAAACCTCATATGATTTCTACACACCGTCGTACTACGGAATACACTCTTTTTTTTTGGCAATACTTCTTTGCTGGTAGGGTGGTAACTAGCCACAGCTGAAGCCTCCCACCAGCCCATACTCAAACAAATGAGAAAATACAATTTTCTTAATTCGCCCTACCGGGGATAGTGCCCGGGGTCACTGCTAGTAAAGCGAGTAATCGCAACACTGCGCCAACGAGGCCGTTAAAATGTTAAGGTTACAACAGAATCCAGAATAGCCTATACTTTCTTGCATTAAGATTATAGCGAAAATGACGTGGCATCACAAAACATCATTATGGCCATTGGTTGACTTAAACATTTTGTATAATTTTGAAAAAGCTCTCCAATAAAATTTGCATTTTTGAATGGTATCGCTATTCTTCCAAAGAAGGGACATAACAGGATATATTCTGAACTTACAGAGAGTGAACAACGTAAAAGTCACTTATTTGAGCATCAGTATGAAAGGTTACAGACAACTGTGTGTGAGACGTGACAAATCAAGATTTTTGTATATAGCAAAAACATATCCTTAAGTGGGATCAGCTCACTACAATATATTAAACCAGATAAAAACCACAAATCTAATCAAATTCGCAGTAAAAAAAATAGACGAGTACTACAACCAGCATGAAAGTCGATTATAATATTCCTGTATATCTTTTATTAAACCCAGAGTAGCTAGTTAAGTGTACACGAATTTAAACAAATAATATATAAAAGACCTAATAAAAGCTAATGTGTTACTCAATGGATGACAGCATTGAATAATGATTACCAATAAAGTAAAAGAGGAAGAAAATAAGATAACGGTTTGCAATTGAACACGCCGTTCACAATAATATGTTTCGACCACAACCTACTAGAATATTTTCACATTGTAGTGAAAGTAAACCATAAACTTTAGTTTCAAATGACTTCCGTATACCACACACTCACGAGTTTTTAAAATATTAAACCTTCCTGCATATTTTACAAGTTATAGGATTACCCTTCGGTATTGTAAATATAATTGAAGTAAAAGTTTTAAACCACTAATGGACATATAGATATTAGTATAACAATGACCCAAAATAATAACTACTATGAACTTAGAATGTAGTTGAAAATATTACTTTTTATTTATAGCTACACAATTTCGTATTCCGGTTCACAACCAGTGTGTAACCAGTTTTATTGGAAAGAATAATTTGAGTCTCTGTAACTAAATGACTCAGTGCTTCACGAGACCTAAAAACAATTAGCAATTGATTTCAATAAGCACGAATTTCCCCAATTTCTCCAAGGGCCCAACGTCAGTGTTACTGCAAAGTAATCAGTTGTAAACGATGACAAATGCCATAAAACTGTATTAAGTATGTGTTTTTTAATCAAGTGATGGAATGAATAAATCTTTATTTACGTAATCTCTAGAAACGTTAATTTTTTTCAGTAAATTATCATAATTAACACAAGGTAAATCTGTATTTTTTGTGCACATTGTTCAGTGCATCTAATTTCGATGCACCAAGCAAACTTTCCAAAAATCTTTTTATAAAATACGCTTTCAAGTTTCTTTTACGCGAAGAATATTGCAGGTAACGATCCAATTTTCACAAGCTTTTATATAACTTGATCGCATTTAAAATGACCTTAAATGGGTAATTAAATTAATATAACATCTTTATATTCCGTATCAAATCGTCCGTATTTTAACATCGAGCAAACAGGTTGTGCTCATTTTGGATCCTACCGGTCTTTACAAGTCAGTGTTCTATGGAAACATTTTAAAATAAAAATTAAAGTTGATTTATGGGTCTGGTATATTACAAAGTGACCGTCTCAATGTTTTCGTCATCACACTGTGTAAATTTTTTGGACTAATTTATTGGGAGAAATCAATGTGTATATCCAGTACTGGATTAAGTTACAATGTCTTGGTGATGTACTCTTTTTTAATAAGTTAATAAGGTACGTTGGTGGTTTTGCAGTGCTACCTCTCTGGCGCAGTGGTGCGACTACTCGCTTTGCCAGCAGATGTCCCGGATTCTCAGGTAGGACGAAGGAAATTGCTTTTTTAAATTTTTCTGAGCTTGGACTGGTGGGAGTCTTTGGCCGTGCATAGTTACCACCCTACCAGCAAAAATGTATTGATAAGGAAAGAGTATTGTGTTCCTGTACGATTTTATGTAGAAACGGTAAGAGGTCTAGTGTTTAGCACGTTCGACAGATGTGAGGTCCTGGGTCGAGTCCCGGGTCGGGCCAATTCAAAGATCGATATTGTGTTTTCTATTAAATATCATCTATAATCTCAATATGTGCCCGAATTTGGGAAGTTGGCGGTGTGATCCACCCCCTTGCCTCGGAGAGCACGTAAACCGTCGGCCCTGCGCCTGATCTCTCTCTGGTCGTGTCGGACTATGATATTGAAGCAATAGGGAGTGCAATAGTGTACTATGCCTGCCAATCCGCAGTGGAGCAGCATGGTAGATCTATGCTCTAAAATCCCCCTCTGATATGAGTGAGAAGGCCTGTGCCGTTAATGGATTACTTACTCTTTTAAAGATAACACCGTACCTTCTTTGCTACCACTCGTGCCTTTAAGTAAAAAAGACATTGCAAAGGCATTAAAATTACCTTTTACCTAGTTAGCGCGCGTAGGCGGTATCAACACTTACAACCAGGTGATATCACAGTTATAAGAGAAGTAGTATCGACACAATTCATCAGTTAGCACGAATTTCATAAAGTCGTTATGTAGGAATATTTTGCTTGTGCTTTCAATGGACGGCATATAGCATATAGCATAATTCGTAATTGGTGGAATTGCATATTCCATATTACGAATAAAGAGCACAAAAACTAAGAAATATTCTCAGTCATCATGTAATTTAACAAATATCTTAAATATGCAGTCTTAACATTCATCAACCAGTTTTACATAATTCACGTTTATTTAGCTGTCACCACATTTCACGTCTTTCGCAAGTATATTCTAACTTGCAAATGTAAAAAATTGCTAAAATAGGCGTATTTTATGAGAAATTAAATCCGCATTCTTTAGCCTAATCTGTCGTTTAGTTACTTAAGACATGGTTTTAACATTTTTGTCAATAATAAACTACGATTACCATTTGTTAACTTTATTTAGCCTTGCAATTTTCATAACCGATGCCATGCAATAAAATGCCTTTGAATATGTAATGTGTAAATAATTAATATTATTTTCGATACAAGTCAGAAAATAAAAAAGGGTATACAATCGAAATATATAAGCCATACTATTTTGCATAACAAGTTTCTATTGAATTGCACTGTCCCATAAAGTCCAATATGTCATTTCCCTTTTATTTATTTCTTATTGATTGTGCGAAATGATAAAGAATATGTTATTAAGTATACCATAAGCCTTATGTATCTTTTATGTAAAAAGCTGAAGCCATTTCCCTATACCTTTTAAATTTAAAGACAACGTTTTAATTTAACGAATTTTTAAAAACAGGACAAACAAGATATACCACAAAATGTCGTCTTAGCTTGTCGCTCTAATAAGTTAAAGATCCACTCCAATTGTCAAGCGCTTTTTAAAAAACAACTATGAAATTCAATACGATGTTTGACGACATCGTCTATGAAATAACCAACTCGAACCAGTTTCGTGTGCAGTCTACCTTAAGCTATTATTAGACATACATGTATTTTTCAAGCAAAAAAAGAATATATTGTACTACAATTTATTTGTAATAAACCCTAATTAGTATAAGTTAGTAAGTTTAAAATAAGCTTATAGTACAAGTTGGTCAGGGAGTGAAGATGTTACAGAATTTACGTTTCCCAAAATAACATTCTTAAAGGAAGGGTATAGATATATAGATAGAATACTCTTTATTTTACACCACAAACTCATGTTTGTGGTGTAAAATAAAGAGTATTCTTGTTGTATTCTTGTTTCATAACAAGTAACAAAAAACAAAACTAAGACAATAGTACAATTAGGCGACCTTATCGCTTATTAGCGATTTCTAACAGGCAACCTTAGGGTTAGAGATAAAGTGAGGTAAATAGGGTAGGTGGTATCCCCTACTATATAAATACATACATACAAATATTCCTACATACTAATACATACACTTTATCTTACTTACAAATACTTAACTAAATATAATAAATAGATACATAATAAAAAAAAAAATATACTTATACATGGTAATCCTACCTGAAATATGGTTATTCCTACAGGGTATGTGGTTATTCCTACCGGAAATATATATACAGAATAGAGAAAATACCCGTAAATGGTCTAGTGGTTAGCATGTTCGACTACATGAAGTCCTGGATTAGTGTCTCGGGTCGGGCCAATTCAAAAATCTATATTGAGGTTTCTATTAAGACTTTCTCAATAATTGCACGAAGTTGGGAAGTTGGCGGTGTGCTCCAACCCCGTGCCTCGGAGAACACGTTAAGCCGTCGGTCTTGCGTCTAATCTCCCTCCACCCGTGTCGGATTTCCGTCACATCGGACTATGACAGTGAAGGAATAGATAGTGCACTTGTGTATTATGCCTGCGTATCCCCAGTGGAGCAGTGTGATGGATCTATGCTCTAAAAACCCTCTATCATATGAGTGAGGAGGCCTGAGCCCAGCAGTGGGACAAGAATAGGCTGCTACTTACGTTTTTTCATATGAGCGCCGGTAAAACTGACATTTAAAAACCGATTAGTACAGTAATGAATTTAAAACAAAAACTATTCGTATATTTCTTTTAATTTGTTTATTGTCTAACTCTTGGTGTTTGTAGCACGCGTTGTACCGGAACGCAATTGTTTTGCTTCGCAGTGCGTCTTTGCTAGTAGAGTGGTAACTAGCCACCGCCGTATACTCTCACGAAGCCAGACTCAGACAAATCAGAAAACGTAATTTTTTAAATTTGCCCTGCCGGAAAACGAACCCAAACGAATGTCTTAAGCAAGAATCAATGCGCCTAATGTGGATAGATGTACAGATTCTTGCTAAAAGATAATGGTCATTAAAATTTCTCATCTTCTCAAGAATCGACTATTTTTGCAAAGATGATTATAATCTTGAGTCGCTCAAAGTTAGACAAAGAATCATGTAATATAAACGGAATAACATTAATAATTTTTAGTACGCCAAAAATTAGCATTTTTGACGCTGGCTATTTTCTCGTATGTCGCGTTAAATTGATTGATTGAAGACATTCACTTGTAGAAAGTTTTAAGTCTGACAATTAAAAAACCAATCGGATGTACTTAGCAATTCAATTTTGTAAAA
The DNA here is from genome assembly GCA_015832385.1 of Elymnias hypermnestra. Lineage (NCBI taxonomy): Eukaryota > Metazoa > Arthropoda > Insecta > Lepidoptera > Nymphalidae > Elymnias > Elymnias hypermnestra. The sequence goes on from JACTOM010000278.1 coordinate 2,619,948, forward strand.
GCGTCGCTTTCGGGCGACGATTTTTATGATTGTCCAGAATTACATGCAATGTCTTTTTAAATGCTTTGGTATGAACTGAACCAATACTTTAATTTTAATGAAGTTATAAGCATACTAGTATTATTTTTTTTAGATACAAAATTAAAATAAAAAAAAATGTTTTGTTGTGACTTAGTCTGATCGATTATTAGGCAAGGTATTAATAATTCCCTTACTCATTAAGGTCATATTCCCTTACTGGAATATTCCAGTAAGGGAATATGACACGTATTTGATAACTATTTATTTTTACAAAAAGCGTTGTATATGACTAGTGTAGTTATGTGACTTTTGCGAAAGCGTAACATACGGTAAATTTAATTAATGTATTTAATATCGCGATCAAATCAGAAATGAGAAGATCCGTAGCAGAATCAAAGTCAACGACATAGCCCTACGAATCGCGAACCTGAAGTGGCAATGGGCGGGGCACGTAGTCCGACGGACCGATGGACGTTGGGGCCCGAAGGTNCCTTGTGGACGTCATTACGTGAGATCTATGTCCAGCAGTGGACGTCCATCGGTTGAAGCGACGACGATATATATATATAAAAATTAATCACAAGCTGTCAACTTACGCAATAATAGTTACTCCGAGGTGTTCGCATTCCTTAAATCATCCGTTCCAGTGCGCCATCTGTAAAAATATAACGTGATTGTTAAGAAACCAAATATCAAATAAAAAAGCTCAGGTAACCGAAGTAAACTAAATTTGTTATAGATGACAAAGAACAATAAATAAATAATTTGTGTAAATTATTAATTTTGCCATGTTAAAACCATATTCCCAAAAGCTACGTATACGTTACAGCTGATATACGTATTTTACACATAAGATAACATCAAATAGGGATCTCGTACGAAATTTTAAATTACTACGGATTCATCCCTTATAATATAAACGAAAATTTTGGTTACTTATTATGGTCACAATAGATTTTTTGTATTTCAATAAATAGTCCCTAGATTTACAAGTATAGCACTACTTTAATCAGAGAAAAATATGGATCTCTCGTTGATATTTTAAGAAACGAGTAAATGTGCTGAGAAAGGATGTGAACTAAGTAACATTAAAATATATTCTTTCAAAAACCATGTAAAAAACTTGCTGTGTGTTTTAACGTCCGATACGTCCTATACACTAATTATTATTTAAGATCCGTAACGGTAGATTAAAAATCATACTAAACTTAATTCAGAAATCTTGCACACTATGCGGCATGTAATTTATAGATGAAATTTGCCTTCGAACAACCTATCCGTAGATATATTGGTATTGTCTTATCCCTAATAATTAATCTTACTTATAACACTACTGAAAGAGCTGTTTTTGTTGTATAAGCCATTTGAAGTCAGTCACTGACACACAGTTACAACGGAGAATTATCACTCTCAAAATGAAGTGTTTTCTCAATACCGAACTATTACTTCATAATCCAATATAATTTGTATTTTGCTCAAATTCTCCATAGTTAGTAAATATTTACTCATTTAGTCAAGTCAATTAAAAAAATATTTTTTTTAAGCTATAAAGAACATTTGATTTAAATACAGTTTTAAGGTGTTAATCGTTCATCAAATTTCATAATCAAAATATTTTTTATTCAACTAGGCTCAAAAAGCACTTTTGAATCGTCAGTAGTCTGTCCGTTGGTAAGAAATCTACCACCTGTTCGGAAAGTTGAATCCGCTGAGAACCGGCGAGAAACTCAGCGGTTACTCTTTTAAAGATAGTTTTGTGTTACAATGTGTAATAAGATATTGCTTCTATGAGTAACTGGAATCGTGTCCAAACATTACTAAAACGGATTGCGGTATCTTACTAAAAATTTGTATGCTCAACCCGACCAATGATTTCTAAACCTACTTCACTCTCGAATATGGAGTTACAAGTTATTTATTGTGTTAAAATTGTGTATTCCACATTTTTTTCTAATATGACAATTGTTTATGGAAAAATTTGTTTATGGAATTGTACAGCAAAATCTATTGAAAACTCCTGTAAAAGATTTAAAGATTTCTTATCTTCTTTGTAATGAGTTTTATGAAGTTCATGTTGTCAATTTGCAATAGCTTTAGCTTTTTCAAGGTTAATTACTTCATTCCATTTTAATTATCCATTTAAGTAAATAATTTGATATCAAGAAGTAGCAGTTGAAATAATTTTTCACACACTTAAAAAACTACACAATACTGACCTTAAACAATATGTATATAACAAGTGCGTTAATATAAAAAATACAACGTTGCACTAAAGATCAAATCGCTTTCTTGGTAGCCGGATAAAAAGGCATTGCATCAGGCTGAGGTCAGCTCCCAACATTGTGTACCCACAATGGCAATTGTGAGAAGAATCGCTCAAACAATAGCCTACTTTGTAATTAGCAACCAATTAAATATTTATTTAAACACGTTGCATTGTTTCGTGCATGATATTTATATGTTGAATAAATAAACACTGGAGAATCTAGTGGACACTATGACTAAACAGGTTTATGTCACAATATGATGATTTACTAGGTATATATGTAAACTCAGAACGGCTTCGTATTGGCAGAATATGGTCTTACTTATACGCTTGGAATTTCCAGTTCCCAGGAACAAAATAACCTGACGTATACCTTATTACCATACCTACTCGCAAGCGAAGTCAAAACCGGTCCGTATGTTTCGGAACATTAACATTTACATGAAACTACCAGTTCTCCGCTGTCATCCACGTAGTTCCAGTTCCCAGTGTAGTATGGAAATCTGGTACTGAGTGATAACTGATATCGAAAGGAGTCACTTAGCTAAATTTCAAGTCAATCGAGAATAGTTCATAAGATCTCGTGATATGTCATTGAGTTAAGTCGTCGAAAACCACCTTCGAATATTGCCTTTCTGCTCAAGTTAGTTTGGGCATACCTGTTAGATGGCATCAAAGTCTATAAAGAGAAATAGATACAAACATTTTTTTTGTGTTTTATTCATATATTGTGACATTACAAGCAGAAAGTAAAAACTGAAAGATCTTAAACACCGTCCATCAGGTTCGTTAAATTCAAATTTATTCCTTAAATACTCAGGGACAAGAGAGTATGAATAGTACATAGTGCAACTGCCTCATTGGTCCAGTGGTTAGCATGTTCGACTACAGACATGTGGTCCTGGGTTCGAGCCCCGGGTCGGGCCAATTCAAAAATCAATATTGAGTTTTCTATTTAAGATTTTCTCAATATATGCCCGAAGTTGGGAAGTTGGCGGTGTGATCCACCCCCGTGCTCCGGAGAGCACGTTAATCCGTCGGTCCTGATCTCTCTCCGGTCGTATCGAATTCCGTCACGTCGGACTATGAGAGTGCACTTGTGTACTATGCCTGCCAATCCTCAGTGGAGCAGCGTGGTGGGTCTATGCTCTAAAAACCCTCGTTATTCGGAGTGAGGAGGCCTGTGCCCAGTAGTGGGACGTTAATGGGCTGCTTCTTGCTAACGTAAGGGAGACAATATTTAATTTTCAGTGAAAACGAATAGGCAACCACTTTGCACTAAATTCAGTTTCAGAAGTGGTTGTATTTGCGTAATCCAAATATGAACCGAATAGAGGGATTCTGTAATCGCTCAAGTTTATTCAGTTGGTCCTCGGTGAAGTCAGGATACTCAGCATCGGTATAATCGAGGATAGATATAAGTAGAGACTGTGCGAGCATTGAAAAGAGCAAAAAGGAGTGGTGACAACACGCCTCATCTGGGGACACCTGCACGTCCCTTGCAATCAATTTATAGATTGCTTATAACTTTTTGATTGAAATTAAGACTCTTTAAAAGTTCCTTCAAATGCTATCACTTATAAACAAAAACGCAAGTGAAACACACCCACACTATATATAGATGTATACATCTGTTGGAGACAATAAACACAAACAATTTATGCGAATGAACTTGTAAATCGATAATGTATCGATGCTTTGATGTGCAAATTAGAAGGACCTTACGTAACAATACTAAAAGACCTGAAACTGTGTAGGTAGAAGTGGGCATGCCAACTGGTTGTACATGAGCCGATTACTTATTATTGATGCTTAATTTCGAGTATTTAATCAGCGATTTCAAAATTTATTTATTAAGCTAATAAAGGCCTTCTATTAAGACTCATTAGGTGATATATTTTAATCGTTTTAGTTAAATTTATAGCGTATTTACTGAGCTATAGCAATTCTGGGAAATGATTTAGAAGTCTTCGTCTTCAACGTGTTGTATGATAATTCTAAAGGTAAAGAGATCTTTTCTGTAAGAAATATATATCGTTACATGGACATATATTATTGTTTACAAAAATGTTGTGAAACAATAAAATAAAGCTAATATTACAGAAGAGCTATTTGATAATTATGTGGTGACACAACATCTTCACCGATTTGAATATATACTATTCTGGATTCAGCTCTATTTTAATAAAATATATATATTACATTTTATATTTATATAATTATTCAACCAAAGTAGCCATATGTAAAAGTTTTACGGCCTTACAGTATATCCTTATATCTTTTTTTCCGATAATGGCTTTTATTAAGATTTAGTTAACCCAAATTCATTAATACCAATATTTTCCATTATATTCAAAGCAAAACTGTTACTCAGTTAACATTATAAAGCTAATTAGGTACCGTCATAATATAGTCATTGGCATCTTTGTGTTTTTATTAACCAATGGAACCAATGTAGACACATTTACGCAGACAAATTTAAAAACAAAATAATTCACTACTCAAAACTTGTATTCTACTTTCGTAAAACAAATGTGGGCGGATGGGAATGACAAGATCCGAATTCAGTATAAATATGAACAGGTTGTTAAGTTATTGTACAGAAAAATTAACTCAAAATTCCATTTGCCTAAACGTATTTGGACATTAATAAAGTTTCTAATCAGCAAAGTGTGACAGGTCTACAAAATGTACGATAAAAATTTAATAGCATATTGTCTAATAAAGTCTTCACTGTAAATCATTTCTCTTCTTATAACTACCATAAAATTTTCTTACGTTATTACATAAAGTAATATAGATGTCTAAAAACTATAGAAGTAAAAAGCTCCTTAATTACTATGCTTATTTGTGTAAAATATACAGCTAAGTTTATAATATATCTTCCATTCGGTGCCTCGTATAATAAGAATTCCATATGGTGAAGTTCTTGAACTGGAAGTAGCAAATATACACACGCAATTGCAATTAAATAACACAGTTATGCTAATAATCGCGGAAGACTTGTGTAAACTGAAAATTATCGATTGTAAAAAAGACAACAGTGTAAATCTATGTTATTGTCATTATTAAATGTACAATTTTGCCTGGTGCTGTCTAAGGAATACACGCATATAGCAATGTCATCGAACTATATAAATTACAGGAGGGAAACGCGTCAGACATCAGGTTTGTGCTATTATCGTGATTATCAATAATGTGATAATAGGAAACCGGTAGACCCCTTAGCAACCACGCAACGTGCTTAAGTACAATTAAGATTCCATTTCTCAAACAATTAGAATAATTATAAATGTAGTATATACGACGCGTAAACTGCGAAACATTATAGAGAGAGAAAAATTTGATTATCATAATTTGATCAATCATGATACCAAGATATTTGGTACTCAATATATATTATATATGATTGTTGCGTAATTTTAACCGTTTCAGTAGCGCACGTATCGGAGTATCTCGAAAGTAATAAATATTCCCCGTTTTTCCATAAAAAATTCATCGAGAAATTGACTATCCAATATGAAAAGATTTTTCCAACTCAAATCAGTAGTTCCTGATATTAACACATTCAATGAAACATAGCCACTCTTCAGCTTTATAATATTAATACAAACGAAAATATATATATACACTAGTAGTGATTTTCGTTCTAAATGTTAATTTAATGTTCGACTAACATTCGTCCTTTAGACTGAATATAAATTTAATATGTAGGTAAATTCTTCATTGTACAAACAAACAATTAAGAATAAACGGACAAATTTAATTGAGGAAGAAACCTATGTGTAGTTATAAATAAAAAAAGATGTTAAATGGCACATTAGAGCTGTAAAAACTATCTTGCTTAGCAATATACAAACTTTTTTATCATATAATATGACCTTTTCTTAACAATAAAGATATTGATTTCGTATTATGTTTTATTTATAGTCCTTTTTTTAGTTTAAAATAATATAAATAATTGAAAAACACTTTCTGATTATATAATACTAGACATATTTATGTATATAATTCTTACGTGTGTGTATGTCACTGAACTCTTCCTAAACTCGACCGAGAATAGTTTAGATTGACAATTCGATCCGATAAATAAGAAATTTACCCATATATCCACAGGATCATGAACTGAAAAGGTGAAGCAGACAACTGCTAGTTTGCTGGATAACAATCTCTATGATATAAGATGCCAACAAAAATTAAAGCTAGTTCCAATGTGAGAGAAAGTAACTAATATATAACATTATAAATTTATTGCTTTTAATGAACAATATTTAATTTAAATGAAATTGCAATTTGTTATATTCAATTACATTTTTTTATATCACAGAACTTATTATAATAAAAAAAATAGGAAAGCCTTTTATTTCTTGCTTTACATTAATGTTTAACAAGTAAAAAAAAAATGATATAACATTAGTTAGGCAAGAACCCCATGTTATTGGCTGAAGGCCTCCTCTATACCTATTATAAACTAGCATAATTGAATGAGTAACTTACAAAAAATTATCAAGTTTTAATGATATCCAAACACGTCACATTTCACTTTTAATATTCACGTAAAAAAACACTTTTAAATATCTGTAACACATTAACCGAGATTTAGAACCAATTAAAATTCACGAAACCGTATATTCAATCACTAAAAGCCGTTCTTAATCGAGTCCAGTTATTGCATAAACCACGATAGGACTTGCTTAAGATAAAAAAAAGTGTTCATAATAAAATCAGTTCGACGTCCGATCAACTTGGCCGCTCACTTTTTGCCCGAACACGTGTTACGTTCACTCGCACTGCCCTAACACTGACAGCGGACGGCGATTGATTGAAAAATTACTGGCGTAATTAACTATAGCTCTTGACTGATTTGATGGTATAATAATTAAGCCTTTTGTTTATAATCCTACTAACTGTTCCCCGCAGTCTAGCCCAAGAAATCCTCGATCCTGTTGAAATATAGGGAAACTCCACTTTAGTAAGCACTACTCGCTAAAGAAATATGTATGTCAAGTCAATTGAGTGAACAGTATTGGGGATTTCACAGTAAGTTACCATTTCTACTTAAATACCTCAATAATCCCCTGGGACTATGGGCAAACGCGTTCTTAGTGAGCGTCAACGTTGAAACAGTAACTAATTTTACGTAATTTCAAGTAGGATCTCTAGTTTCGGAAATATCTTGATATACAGCGAGAGTGTGATGAATATGTGGTAAATATATTTAATATTAAATACAGAAGACTGTATCGCAAATGACTATTTAAGAAGCACAAACATTTGGTAAAATAATTAACTTTAGACTTTAAAGGATTTGATCAAGTCATCATGGAACCTGCCCGTGTAAATTATTAGTTTGGCGGTACGTTTTCTGGCAGAATGATGACGAGTCACAGCCAAAGTCCAGTTCGGAACTAGGCATATTAGAAAATACGTTTTCCTAAATTTGCCTTTACAGAAATCGAACCCAGGATTACTGCTAACGAAGTGAGTAAGCGCACCTCAATCGCCTATTAACAACATGTAAAACTACAATAATGAGGACATTATTATAAATATCATTAGGTTTTCTAATCACTTCGAAAGTCTTTATGCCACAATGTAACCGTGAGAGGTGAAAACATGCTTTGTCGAAAGATATAAAAGGTTGGCATTAAGAGAACCAATAATGCCGTTACAATGGCGGTTCTCTTGATGACTTTTTATCTACAAGGGTTTAAGTGAAGTTTTTTCATGAGTGAGGTAAATGGATGCTGAAGGACTTAAAGCGGAAAGAGCTGTTAATAAATCTTAGCCCTTTTAACCGACAATGGTACTCCAATATCTATAGACAATGGGGAGTCACTTGGGTGCATCAAGTGAAACATATGCTAATATATCGTTTTGTTTGTACTTAAAAAATTAAGTAGCGATAAACAAGCACATGACGCTCTACGCCCTAGTGATATCTACCACCATTACATAATATTCTGTAATCGTATTACAACAATTCACTGAGAGAGTCAATCATAAATCTGCTTATTGCCTGGAAGAGATCATTTAATAGCGATAAGGCTCCTTATTGTACTGATCTTTGTGGTATTTTCTTTTTTATAAGTTATTTTTGTGGTGTACAATAAAATTGTTCTCTCTCTTGCTCTCCTTTATTAATAATTATTATCAGAACCCGTGACATAATAGGGAAATTCATTTTTAAAGAGTGTTTACATCGCGAAACTAATATGTGTGCAAAGTTTCAAGTTAATCGAGTCAGTAAGTGATTATTTTTCACTTTCGATGGATAGATTGTTATTGATGATCCAGTTATGGGATATTAAAAGGCGTTAACCTTGTAAGAAAATATTTACCTCTTACAAATTCTATTAATATTTCACACTCTCCACGTATCTTGTTTAAAGTCAGCTGTTAAAATTCAGGTACATTTTTTTATACTTTTCATCGACGACGTTTAACATTAATTCAGTATTTTTTTAAATAACAATTTGTAAATTAAATTTATTTTACGAAAAATTGTATAGTGCCGTCTATGGTCAGGTGAAAGATTTTAAGATCTGTATAACGTAATGAGTAAAGGAATTCGTACTAAATGGACTACTAACTGGGTGATTTGACTTTAAATTCATATGTTACTTAATTTTCGGCAGGGTTTCGCCTCGGAGCTTCGGATCAGTCCAAAGCTGAACAAATAGCGACTCCACGTACATTATTTATTTACTTAATACGTCATGTGTTTGAAAAGTTCATTCCCTAAATTAATGGGGCATGTTGCAATTGGCATTCGTATACGCAAGACAAGTAAGTGGTCATTAACTGTGAGCGGATGCACAGCACTTATTTAAATGTGTAGTCAACATTTATTACATATTTATTACTATACGTTTAATTCGATACATCCTTTTTATTATTACGCATCTTATTTTCCAATTATCTTCACTGATACATAAAAATAAAACTGAAGTGTCTGTGTTCGGATTCTAATATAAAAATTAATAAGTTTTCTTAAGTGCATTTGATTTGGTTTTATGCACAATATGAACTATATTTTTGTCTTTTTTTGTTTTGTTGGAGTTAATTTCTGCAGTTGAAGTTATTGTAAAGGCATCTTAATTAGCAGTAATTGAAAATTACCAAAATAAACTTTACTAGAAAGCATCCATTTTTTTATTTCCAAACTAAGTAAACTTTAGCAAAAACTGTCTAAAATAATTGTTAGTGACGTGGATACTTGCAATGTTAAACTTATGTATTCCCAAGGTATGTTTAGCTTGATAATCAGCATTTCATCAGTGCAGTGAGTGTTAGCTCCGAATTTCAAATACGGTACCAATAGCTTCTAAATATAAGCAATTATTTGTTTAAGTATCTCAAGCTTTTACTCCAAAAGACGTTATGGTCTAACAAACATAGATATATAGTTCCAATATATAGCTCCTTATAGAAAACGATAATAGATATAACCTACGTCTTATACGTCTTAACAATCTTATCTAATAAAAAGTAAAAAAAATCTTATAACAATTGAAACTGACAAAGACATACTTACAACTTAGTTTATTACAAAAAAGGTAAAACCATTTAATTTATACTATAAGAAAAATGCTCTATCCGCCGATTAAGTATGTGTCAATGAAATGTTAGTAAATATGTGTTGTAATTACAGGGCCTCGATATACGAGTATTATGAATGTAGAATAGCTATAACCATCTTGAATTACATTTTTTATATTTTGTACTTTTAAATAGAATAGGTAGAAATATGATATCTTATAATTAAATATAATTAGAAATTTCTGACAATTTCCATAGATTTGTTCCACCTGCTATAGCTACTTATCAATAGTAGTAAAGTCGTAGTACTAATTAATGATTAATCTTTTCGTTAAACCAGAAAAGAACTTTCTACCTACTCTATAGACTTTCAAGATATGCCTCGAATCGGTTTTATTACGATTATTAAGCGATGGAATGGTTAAACCACAAAACTCACTCAGTCACTCACCAAGATATCCTTGAAATCATTCGCAATTAGACTGACACCATGGGGGAAAAGCTAGAAGTCCTATGTTTGACAAATTAGTGTATCACCAAGTGCTTGAAATAATTATAATATCGTAACAAAAATACTGAGTTCGAGTCCCGGGTCGGGCACATTTAAAAATCAATATTGAGTTGCCTATTAAGATTTTCTCAATATTTGTCCGAAGTTGGGAAGTGGCAATGTGATCGTGATCCACGGAGATCCACCATCGCAGAGCACGTTAAGCCGTTGGTCCTACGCCTGACATCGCTCCGATCGTCTCGGAATCCCGTCACATTGGACTATGAGAGTAAAGGAATAGAGAGTGTACTATGCCTTGTAATGTAAATAACACTTGTGTATTATGCCTGCCAATCCGCAGTGGAGCAGCTTGGTCTATGCTCTAAAAACCCTCTCTCATATCAGTGAAGAGGCCTGTGCCCAGCAGTGGGACGAGAATGGGCTGCTACTTACCTTTTTTCATACAAGCACCGATAAAGCTGACATTTGTAAACCGAATAGTACAGTAATGAATTTAAAACAAAAACTATTCATATATTTCTTTTAATTTGTTTATTGTCTAACTCTTGGTGTTGCTAGCAAGCGTCGTACCGGAACGCAATTTTTTTGCTTAGAGCGCGACTTTGCTAGTAGGGTGATAACTAGCCACCGCCGAATCCTCTCACAAAGCCAGACTCAGAAAAATTAGAAAACGTAATTTTAGGACTTTAATGGGCTGCTACTTATTTAAATAACAAAAATACTATCAACTTTGAATATTACTTAATCATATTTAGTTTACGTTTAAAGAAGCCATAAAGACACATCTACAACATAAAAATTGGGCTGAAAGAAACTAAAAAAAACTTTAGTATTTCTCCAATGTTAAAGACATTATGTAAAAAACTATTTTAGTCTTGTAGTAGACAATAGATTTACTGAGCTTTTACAATTTTCATAGTAATAAAGTACATTAAATGTCATCCCTGATAAAGGAAGACCTTTCCCATGGCTTTCAGGTTAACACGACGAGTTAGTCCCAGTGACATTTAAGGTCTATAGAAATTCAATGTATTCGATTCATCCTCGCCTGAAACTACTTCAATTTAAGTTCAATAAATCCAGCTTACGTATATCATTACCTTGGTTACATGTTTCAACTCAATAGACTGTAAGAAAAATAACTTAACACATATATGTATATAATTTAATTGTCCTTGTTTTTTTTATTACTGATCGGTTACCTCTAACTGTGATCTCACCGGTTGGTAAGTGATGACACAGTCTAAGATGGAACTGCGATAACCTCATGGTTTCTACAGAATGTCGTACAACAACGCTATCAATAAATTAAGACAGGTACTCTTAATTTATTAGGTCTAGAATGATTGAAAAAGCCAGTTGAATCAAAGGATGTTAGGAAACTTGAAATGACACACTTTTATTAATAGAAAAGATTTTCATTTTAAAATAAAAGGCAGCAGCCTACTAATGTCCTACTGCTGTGGCCAATTCCTCACACATAGGAGGCTTAAAGCGATGACCCACAATGATTTTTGCACTGCTCCAGGGATATGCAGGTTTCTTGATGATGTTTGCATTCAACTTTTCATAAAAACAATTACACATATGAGTTTCACAAGGCAATTGTGCCTGCCCATTCTTCAAACGCATGTTTCCTAAAAAGAAACCAGAGTCTTATACATTGGTCATCACGGCTTCCTTTTGTGTGATCTGTATATTTTTTATTATTATTTTAATGAATAATGTCTTCATGTGTTCGGTACACAAGTAAGGTTCAATCCACCAAGGTCCCAAAGACACCGTTATCAGGACAACGTCGTCACGAAACATTTGAAACGTGAACCCCTCTCTATACCAAGTATGGTTATTTATAGACCTTGAGTGGGTCATCTTCGTGCTGCGTTTGATCAATCACTTTATTTATGGCTTAGGAACTTGTAAAGATGATGTTGCCATTTGAACGAAAGTGCTAAATGTATGTAATATTTAAAACATCTTAAGTCGTGACGTCGCTAAAACAAAAGTATACAAAATTTATTTCTTAGACTCTGTTACCATAAAATCAAGTTTTCTGTATAATTCTTATATTATAAAATGAACATGTGTTCTTTAACTTAGAGATTCAGTCACTGACTGACTTCGGGAGGGTAGATTTGTTTTAAATAAAAATCTATATGTGGCTCTTAATTAGCTTTCGTTAGAATTAACGTTAAACGAGGATATTTGTATTTATGATTTTTTCTTCATGTAATATGTATATGATTTCGTGCGATGCAACCAGTTTAACAAAGTCTCTTTCTAATAAATAATGCTAATAACGTGTGCATTAATATTAAAATCATCGGTAAGGAAGGCAATTAATTGCCTTTTCATGTTACAATCTCGGTAGGCATACCTCCGAGCGATTTTACAGAATATCTAATTTCATTAACCATGTGGAATTTAATAACATAACATTAACGATGCTGAATTATTCATTTCATCATTTAAAAGACTACAAACTTTCATGAAATGTAAAGAATTTTAAAGCTACTATAACCCTACAAATAAAAATGTCATTTATTTTATTGGCTATTTTAAAATCAAATAATGTGAACTATTGAGATAACTTTATGCCACTCAAAGATTATTGCTTTTAAATGTATATAATTGTATTTCTCTTATATGTACACAATACGTTTTTTTTTTAATTTATATTAAACACTAATTATAATAATATTTTGGCGGAACGATTAAAAGCAAATTTAATTTTTGTATACATATACGAGTATATGCATGTAAACTGTATTTCTTTGGCGATAAATGAGAATATTTATTTTCATACTTTCAAAAAAAAGTACTATTCGATGGATAAAAGTAGTTACTACAAATAAAAATTACTAAATATAGCCAATTGAGTCTCAAATTAGAAACAAACCTTTTTATTATTTGCTTAACAATTCTCATAGTACTTCAAAAAAGTTGTCAATTCTTGTTTCATAACTTAATGACTAAAGTTTTTAAGGTAAAAAAGATAAACAAAAAGACCGTCTGCTTTTCCTTATACATTGTCTGTTCCACAACTCAATGTTACAATAAAATGGACAAGATCAAAAATACACATGAAAGTTTCATTGCCTCAAGCTATCTGGCAGATCTATACAGTAATGAAAGAGAAATTATTCTATTCAATGGAATAGTTAGCTATCAGCAGCTAATATCGTTTACGCTCTAAATAAAATTAATACTTCACCGATAGCCTTTTAAGTGTGTAATGTATACGATATCATAAGAATAAGATTATTATCACAACAATGAAATCTGAAATTAATCATGGACTCGTAAACCGGGGGCGAAGCCATTTTTGGATCGCATTACATTGCTACAAATGTGAATATCATTCCCTTATTGTTATAAGAAAAGTAGGTCAGGCTGTGTAAGTACAAAAAATTCCAGTTTTAGAATCAGAACAGTTTTTTAAATGTTACCTACTGGAATACATATATTCCATAATTTCGGTTTTCTTGTTTCGGTCTCCCCAAAATCCCCAGGTCTTGTTGACCTCGTCACTCAAAAGCGAGAGAGTTTTAAGAGCAAAAACCAGCTACTTTAAAGAAGTAACTTAGCCTTCTTTTTAGCCCAAAATTTCTACGGGAACAATAAGGAAATATTGAAGTTCCCAAACCGAATCCCTTTATATCTGTTGCAAATACAATCTTTAAGATTTAGGTAAAGATATAATATGTCAGCTACGCAATATGACAAAATTGACAAGGCAACTTGACCAATATAAAAGAAACTAATTCAACTCACTTGTGATTACATCTAATAAAGAACCTATTTGAGCAAGCATTTATCAAACTTATTTAGTATTTGTAAGATAGTCGTATTGCATTATATTTTTGCTTATTATTTCTAAAAATAGATAAAATGACAAACAGAAAAAACAGACTTTACAGACTGGTGTCTGTTTCTCGGACAACAATTTCACATGATAATGTCTTAAGAAAACATTGATGAAAAAGTGGTGTTGTAATAAACAATTTAGGTTAATCGCATGTCTCTATCGCTCGTCCGCGTGCGGTTCAGACGGAACGTGACAATGAGTCATGGTTTTTCGTGTGTACAACCGGCAACCATCGATTCATAAGACGTGACATCAAAAGTTTTAAAAATACATATCATATAACATTCAAGGAATACTGAATAAAATATTAATACTGTAATCGCGAATAAACTTATAATCTAACATAAATTTTACACATTCAATATTAATAATTAAAATGAATCCCCACATACTCGTATTGATATATTTCTTATTGAAATTCTGAGCTAAGAAAAAGTATTTTTTTTTATGATTTCATCAATCAAAATTTTAATAGGCATGTTGCTATCTAAGCATTATTTTTAATTATATTTCTATGTCCATTAGCAACGTTGCCATTAAGATTCATGTAATTTAGCGAAACGGTTATAATTACTACTAGATATCGATATATTTTAAATGAATAGTCATCTCTTATAATTGATTCTTCATAGATGAAATTGTAACCCTGGTCTTCCTTTAGAGTTAAGACCAATGTCTAAGATCCTGGCGTGATAGTAATATCACGACCATACCAGAGTCACTTTTATCAACTTATATAGGTTTTAAGTTAAATCTGATTAAGCTACTTTAACTCTGCAGACTTTTGGCAGTTGTCCTCTTACAAAATGACAGCCTCGTGATTGAAGATAGTTGAAAACTTCTAATTGAGTGCGTTTATCGTGTGTAGTTATAACTTTTTAAATTGTTTTTATTACTCAGTAATAACATCTCGATTTTTGAAATAAGTGACAATACAGTGTAAGATATGGTGACTTATCATTTTTTATAAAATTTAATTTTAATAAATAAGCTACATAACGCTGGCATTCAAGAAACTTTGCTGTCCTGGCTCAGGTCTTATTTATCGTACAGACAATAAAAAGTGGTGGTTTGCGGGTACCAGTCAGATCCGTTCATGGCTCCATCTGGCGTCACTCAGGGATCTCATCTAGGACCTTTATTATTTTTACTTTTTAATAAAGACGTGTGTGATCACATACAATCCACCAATTTTGCTTTATTTATGACGACTTAAAGATTTTTAAAGTTATTCAAACACCGTTAGACTCTATTTCCCTTCAAAATGACTTAAATAGCATTTTCCAGTGGTCTGTTAAAATAAATTGCCCCTTAATGACAAAAAATGCCAACACATAAAATTTACGAAGAAAAGAATACCACATAATACAACATATACTTTAAATATTCTTTCGTTAGATGAAGTGGACGGTATCAGAGGCCTTGGTATTATATTAGACAAAAAACCACTCTTCAACACGCACATGGACGTTACAATCAATAAGTGCTAAAAATTCCTGGGCCTTGTTTGGCGAAATTGCAAAACAATTAAATCATGTTTGGCCCTTAAAATGGTTTATTTTGCATTAATTCGTAGTTTATTAGAATATGGGTCCACTATTTGGAATACATTCTATTATCAAAAGAATTGATAGAATCCAGAAACGCTTCCTTTTTTTGTTGTCTGTACATGAACATAATCAGTTTGAATTAACCTCTTATAGATTGAAATTCTTTAATATTACGTCGATAGAAAATCGTCGGTGGGTCTCTGATCAAGTATTTTTATTCAAAATTTTAAATAACAAAATAGTCTGCCCAAATATTCTAGCACATATTAACTTTTCTGTGCCACGAATAACACGTTTCACTAACTTCAAACCATTCATTACAAAATCATACAGTGCTCATAGCGTTTTAGAAAGGATCTGCCGGGAACATAATGAGGTTTACAAAACTACTCCTGTTGACATCCACTCCTCCTCCCTTCAGGATTACAAGAAATTATTGCATCAATTTAGAAGTGCAAAAACCACATAATATACCTATGCTTTCTTTTCATGTTCTCATTTTCAAAATTTAGATGTATATTTTCCTTTTTCATTGTAACTTTCACATCACATCAGTGTAATTTACTACTCTCATTTACATTGTTTAGTTGTTTTATATGTAAACTTGCAACCCAGCACATGTGCAATTAAAAATGCATGCTGGTTTGCCTGTAATTGGATGTATACCATAAATATATATATTTGTTATTCTTTTAAGCTCAGTATAGTGTATAATCTGTTGGTGAACCTAATAAATAAAATTGACCAACGTTGTTAAACATGGAACTCGATTAGGCAAGTAATATTTAACGAATAATTAATATTGTAAATATAAAGAATTTTAAGTCATCAATTTGTGCTGCATTAGCAAGTTTCGTTTTCATTTCCAATACAATATTGTCGTGTTCTCTTTAGTTCAAAGGCGAGGTCAGCACATTTGGCCCAGCACGATAATATCGCGGTTACCAAAGTCACGCGTCTTGTTCCAAACCACATTTACGAGCAAAAAATAAGCCGTGTCATTTGTCCATTCCACAGATATATATAAGTCCATTCACTTCTGTTCGTTATGTTGAGCGATTCATCTCTGATACACTTTTAATTCCATCCAACGTTATACCAAGGGACAGGTGACATAATATAATCGATACGGTCATAGAACTAACTGCCTTACTTTTTTAAGTGATAGATAAAATACAACAAAAAATCTTTTTGATTAGAGTAGCTACCCCAAAAAGAAGCATCCTTATTTTAAAGCAAATAATGATAGATTATTTAGAGGCTTTTGTAAATGAAGTGTTAGATCGATAAGCGCTCTATTACAAAACACCCTAAATAGAAAAGTGTTCATTGTGATGTTAGATACGAAAGAAAGTGCTTATTATTTCACTTATGAATAAGCGGATAAAGCTGTTAGTTAGCATCTGCTCGCTTAAGAAAGCCTGGCACGTTTTGTTATTGTTTGCCGTGTTTGCAGTACATCTTCATAATGCGAGTGCATGCATAAAATCATAAAACAAAGGGCTCATAAACAATCGTCTGCTGACTGAGTATTCCGTTTTAAATATATTTTCATTCGCGATTGCTGAAGGCTTCGTCTGCACGTATTACTTGAAGTTGTCCAATGTTAAAAAAACCTATGTATAACAAAAATGACTAAAGGTTTCGTGTGTATTGCTAAATAGCTTAGCGTATAAATACATTGGAGCTGCAAAAATATGTATTCTGATTATTAATAAAGTGGACATTCCGTTTTGTTGGAGCAGTTTTGGTTCACCTAATTATTGCTTGTTAAGACTAAAAGTCCATATATTTTTTGGAATAGACACGATTGAAAACGGAGTATAGGATAAAGCTAACGGTAGTATGTAAGCTAATTCTATTTAGTATATATATTCAGCACAACAGACTGCTCTTGTAACGAAGCTATGAGGAAATGCAAAATGAACTGAATACCAAAACTTATTCCAGGAGTTTAGATTTCTACATACATTACAATCGTGTTCGGAACTGACTTGAACACGAATTTCAAGACAAAATCAAGTAAAAGTAAAACAGTTTTAGAAGTGATTAGGCAAAAAGCTCGTTCACTGAAGTAACTGACAAATATATGTATTTGGGCTCTCCATTAAGAATACAGAGTAACTGGCGTAATCACCTACAGTTAAGCGTCTAAATGTAAATATATACAATATTTAGCTTGTTACAAATATTCTATATAGGTATAACTCGAAAATGTACTGCTACATGTTTAAAACATCCTTTTTTAAATGTATTATGAACACTTATGCCTTGCGTTTAAAAATACCCATTAATTTCAATGTAATTTATGACAAGTGAAGGGAGTTTTAACTATAAACACTCTAAATCTCCACTATTTCAACTTTTAGCTTTCTTCCAATAAACTTTGTTAATGACTTCGCTGTCAAAGGTCGTGGAAACACAGGAGAATTCTGAATATCATTATATTAAAACGGTTTCAATGGTGCATCAATTACAATATTTATTAACAATACAAGGAGAGAATCGCATTGTTTAAGAGTTTATGTTAATAAAGCAGCTAGAGCAAACAATAGCATTAAATCAACAAGTGAATCCGGAACGATACCAAACGAGTATACTAACACAATATAAATCATAACAGGTATGTTGCTTTTGTAACGTTGGCTTCATTTTCACATACAATTTACAATATAACATTGAATTTCTCTTTGTTCTGTATAAAGTATTGAAGCATTTAAATGTTTACGGATTATTTAGCTTAATATAGCATGAAATATTTTTTAAAGCATTGAGAAGAAAACAAGAACACATATTTTTGAGATACCGTCGTTAATTATTTATGATAGTTAATTTGTTCTCTGAGCCGGAAATATTATGCGTACCTTATTTTAAATCTTTTGTTGAGACTAACTTGCAAACCTGCACACAGCTTATCCGAAGTTAAGATATTTCTGTCGCTCATAGATTTCAATGGCAGATTTTCAGTTTTATAACGGATATGGAAAAGAAGTACTCATTGAATTCATTTTTTCCGTCAGCTGCTCTTTTTTCTATAACGATCCTACAGAAGCATCGATTTCTTTGTAGTTCAGTATTAAATTATTGTAAGGTGTCTTACATTCTTAACAATTTTTCGCAGGGGAGTGAAGGTCAGGTACAATAAGACACAGGCTTTGATGGTATTGTAGATAAGTGCTTCGATAGTCCCATCGTGACGGAATGGTGAGGGGTTTTAATGATATTCGGGAATTTATATTCAGAGATTTATGCTAAATTTCTTACCCTAATTATATTAATGAAACTATCTAAATAATTTGAAAAGGAAACTTCTAATTCAATAAACTATAGCAAACGTCTGAACAAGAGCGCCTTAATTAGAAACGGACTGGAGTAAATCCGTGGGGTAAGATAATAACTCTAATGTAAATTGTAAACCAGTTCACTTCAGTAGGTACAACTAAAAGATATTGCCGTAACAAGTAGGAGGTTGTACACTTACTATTGGCAAGTATCGACATTACTTACAAAATGGTACCTTTTCTGTACTTCACTTAGAATGAGCCACGCCCACGTTCCTCCACCAATAGACGAATAAATAACCAATAAATAAACTAGATTATTTAGTTGTATCTTGAGCAAAGACCTGAAGCTGTTTCCATTGGGCGAAGACAAACGATACATAAATGTAAAGATATCGTTTTGAAAACATTAATAAATATGGAAGGCCTATGAAAAAGAGGTCGGTTGACAACTTGACAACAGTACAGACTGGTTTTTGCTGAAAGCTAGTCGAAAGCCAATGGCAAGAGCATCGTGTATTGAAGTGTCAGTTATTACCGCACGTCACATATTTATTACTTGTTTTCCTTTTTCCAATTTATGGACCACGATGCTTATGTTACCATAAGTAGACATAACAAAAGGAAAAATAATAAAATCAACTATTTCAAATTTATATCCAACATGCAACATAATATTTATTTATTTTTTTACAAGAGCTAGAAATTTATACCGTATAATAGTTTAAAGGCACGACGAAAATCGATTTTACGTTTAAAATCTTGTTCATTTGAAAAATTGCGGATCAGATACATATCCAGTTCGCGCGCCAGTTGCACCAATATTCTCGAGCAGAGAAAGAACATGATAGAGCGCATCAACTCTACTTTAAAAACGGTGTCCGATTGGGGCGGCGCCAACTTAGTCGAGTTCAATGCTGCCAAAACACAAGCGTGCCTTCCGGAATGTTTCTGTACCGATTGTCGATACCAGTGATCTCCGTGGATCGAGTCCAAGGCAGAAACTGCGGCTAAAAAGCTTGGTGTCCTTATTAAGGTCAAGCGATACTTCACAGCAAAGCAGCTTTCGATGCTTTATCAACCGCAATTTCGATCGTGCATGGAGTATTGCAGCCACCTTTTGGGAAGGTTCGGCCAAATACCAGCTTGATGCTTTGGATTAGGTGGACGCCGCTCGGAGAATCATAGGCAATAGAAAACTCGATCGACGAAGTTTTGCCTGTCCGTCGGTATTCTACGGGATATATTTCACAGAGTGTGCGCAGCAACTTATGACCTTATTCCTCCGTCGCCCTTTTACTACAGAACATCTAGACATAGAAGCGAATGGCATCCCGACGTGGTCATCCCACGAGTCCACACAAAAAGTTTTGACCCATCGTTTCTAATCCGCACCGCAGATAAGTGGAATGCCTTACAAGCGTCCGTATTCACAGTCTCCTATAATCCGGGTATTTTTAAAGTATGGATGACTAGACAACTCCTAGGCCAGCGCGATCCATTCTAGGCTGTGTCAACACTAACCATCAGGTGTGACTGAAGCCAAGCGCATGCCTATTGTATATAAGAAAAGAAAAAATGTCGTATTTATGAGATCTGTAATTCAACTAGGATTAACCAGGTGACATAATAGTGTAAGTACGCCCTTATCTATCGGAGGGCATGGTTTTGATTTCTAAAAAAAACATTCCGCGTAACATACCTGTCCTTCATTGTAACACAGCATAGAAATCATTGAGAGACAATAACATTTACGTGCTATAATATACCATGCTGCTCTATTGCAAGTGCTAAATTCCCCAGGAAATGTACAGGTTTCCTTACTATATTGTCTTTCTTCCACATGTTTCGATGTAATTCAGAAATAAAAGTACGTGCGTACAAAGTACACATGTCAGAAGTCAAACTTCTTTGACTAACTATTTTTTGTCTCGTTTATATTTATACAAACCTAAAACTTTAGATTTCAGAGACTTAGAGGGAGGGGAAAAGGAAGATATATTAGGAATTTACATCTCAAATAACGAATCGTAAATAAAAATGCCACGTGTTTTTTGTCAGTATTAGTTAACCTACTTCACCTACAAACGAGTTAACATAAAAAACGCTGCACATATCGTGACGCTAATCACGCGTTTCAACCGTAAAAAAATTATCCTCATACGCCTAAAGAAGTTTCACTTCGAAAAACAATTAAACACATACATTTTCGTTTATGTGATCTTCGTAGCAGAAGTCAATGTAAATATGTCATAAATCTCTCGCAATCTGAATATATTTTATTATTTATGAAGTGTATAGGAACCTATATTATAATTTTAAATAACTATCAATATCTCAGTCATACTTATACGTTTGAATGTAAAACTGTAAAAGAATATTACCTTTTATAACCAAGATCGAGTTGCTGATAATTCTGAATAGGAAAGATTCCACTAAATCAAAATAAAACTTATTTACATGTACAATATCTTTAGCTGTCCGTATTATAGAGCCACCTGCCGTTGCTGTCGCCTTTCTGCATAACGAATCGCAGTTTATACAAGCGATACGTAGGCGGACTCTATAGCTAACATAACTTGCATAGGGTATTAAGTGGCATAACCAAGTATTTAGATATTCTAGGACAAAAATTGACAACTTATGTAAAACCGTTTAATAGCCACTTATATAATAACACGTAATTGCGAAATATGTAGTGTAAATGGTAGTAAAAATTAAAAAATTCTATTTACATGAAGGATTGCTTTCTTCCTAAAACTTAGAAGTCCCGATAAAAATGGTAAGTAGCAGCCCATTAACGTCCCACTGCTGAGCACAGGCCTCTTCACTCATATGAGAGAGGATTTTTAGAGCATAGACCCACCACAGGTGCACTCTCTATTCCTTCATTCTCATAGTTAGATGAGACGAAAATCCGACACGAACGGAGAGAGATCAGGCGCAAGGCCGACGCCTTAACGTATTTTCTGATGCAGGGGGATGGAGCACATCGCCAACCTCCCAACTTCGAGCAAATATTCAGGAAATCTTAACAGAAACCTCAATATAGAGTTTTGAATAGGCCCGACCCGGGACTCAAGCCCAGGTCCTCGTGTCCGTGACCGAGCACGCTAACCACTAGATCAATGATGCACTCCAGACCAATGGGGCAATCTCAGATTTTATTGCCTACCTCCTACATTACTTTCTGTTTTTTATTTACCCAATGTTGTCCGGAAGAAATCGCTATTTGGCGATAAGACCGTCTTATCGTGCTTTTATTGCCTATATTTAAGATTATTTTATTGTATATTGATATCGTAGACCTGCAGTAAAGTGTATATATAAAATAAATTAATTTTTGTGGGTATTTTAAAAGTTGTTTATTAAATATTCCGCCAGCAAGAGGCATTTATACAACCTGTTATTCAGTCACAATATTAAAAAACAACTTCCAACTTCAAAGTACACTAGATGACTTTATTTATCTACTTTACACTCTATAGATACTATCGTTTAAATTCACACATGTACAGAACATCAATTTGTAAGTAAATTTCTACTATTAGCTAACACTCTCTCTATATATTAATCTTGCTCATGTTTTCATTTATATCATTGTAATACTTTTAGCGGATAACAATCACAATATATAATACTACTTATTGAATTAATAATCCAAGAGAAATAGCTGTTAAAATCCCCTACTTCAATTATTATCGCTTATTCCCAATTTTTTAACATTTGTGTTTGGTTTCCCAGATTTTACGTTACTTGTATGTATTTATTATAATTTACAAGATATGCTCTTGTTACGTCTTATCTACTAATGTAGGTAGAAATGGTAACCCGCGCTTAAATGATCGCCTTCTTCCTAGCGGTTGGCATCACCGTTATAATAGCAGCGAAAATAAAATGAATGTAAGACGAGATACGAGGAAATATGCCTTAATAAGTGATGATTATCCGGATGCTGTAGACGAAGTTATAAGAGAAAACACAGTTAAATATTACTAATGATTCCGTGAAGTTCACATTTATAAACAAATAGTATCTAAAAAGGTCGATACGCACTTTTAAGTTCTAAAAAGCAATAGCAATCTTGAAATCAATTAATCTTTTATCATATAATTTTTTTTTAATTGAAACAATGAAAAAATTATTATAAGTTCCTTTTAAAACTGGGAAACTATTCAATGGCATAATTATATATATATATATATAACCTCGTAACTTTAGTTTTTAAGCCGATCTTGAGTACCGTCATCAGATGTATATTAGAATCAGAGTGTGGAAAAAAAAAATATAATTTGACGATTCAAAAGTGCTGTAATATGCCTACTTGAATAAAGATATTTTTTGATTTTTGATATATATAAAGGATAGGGGCGTAGGGTTCTCCGCCGACATCGTCATTAATGGCATCCATAATTTCCATACTGTGGTCGTTGATGGGTAATGTTGGTGCAATCAATTAACTCAGATTATAATGTTCCCGATATTAATTTACACAAACTCATTAATAATAATAGCTAGGAACGCGACAGTTTCAAAAGTCGACCGCACCAGCGGGCCGTCAACCGAGGAATACCGAGACACGCGCGCCGGACTGCCACTTATTAACTCTGCCCCACGCCGATTGATAGGTGGCGCCAGCTTTCCACAGACTATTGCAAACGGACCAGCGATCCATAGACAGGTAATAGATTCTATATAAAATATGTACAGTCCGTACTTAACGTAATAAATTCCTTAAGCCTTTAGCTATCCTATGGTGTAATTGAATTTCGGATGGAAGTGATGGATATGTAGTACGTACGTAGTATGTAGTAGATAGTACAACACCAAATTTTATCCCCACATTTTGTTATCATTCGTTTTTAACAAGTATTCACGGCAAAAGTCAATTTCTATGTTATTTAGAACAAACCTCCAAAACCTATTACATACGATAAAATTAAAACCTTTTACGTGAGCTTTCAATACATCGCACAATATAATTATTCGCAATATAAGTTTAATGGTTCATTATAAACAAAAATTGTATTAACAGCAAAGTATTATTGACTGCAAGCTTTAAAAAGTCTCCAAATGCAAGAGTATGAACTAATAGTAGTTATTTAATAAATTCGAAACTGACAGGACAAGAGTTGTGATTAATACCTATTAATTCATTCAAAAGTACTTATCATTTATTTATTAGTATCTGCTTACACCTTAATGGCAAACAAGTGTCCGCTCTGTCACTTCTCTAGAAATCCAGCGTATTGTGCCTGGTTCTGTGAATAGAGGTAAGTACGAATTGCGGTTGATTGCACACTTTAGTATATGATTCATGTGACAGTTTGCAATGATTTAGTTACAGTTTTCATATAGAGCTCTTCCCTTTTTAATGCTGTTGGGAATAACTAATATTACAAATACAATTCTCTTCATTGTACACCCAATAAATAAAAAAAACAATACAGTTAAGACATCAACATATAGATAATGGAGTACAATCGGCAGCTTTATCACTGAAATAGCGATCTCTTCCAGCCAACCAAACATGTTTACAAAAAGGTAAATAGCAGCCCACTGCCGGGCACAGGCCTCTTCACTCATATGAGAGAGGTTTTTAGAGCATAAACCCGCCACGCTGCTCCACTGCGGATTGGCAGCAACAGTACACAAGTGTACTCTCTATTCCATCACTCTCATAGCCCGACGTGACGGCAATCCGACACGACTGGAGATAGATCAGGCGCAGGACCGACGGCTTAACGCGCTCTCTGAGGCATGTGTGAGGATCACACCGCCAAATTTTTTACATCTTCGGAAAAATATTGAGAAAATCTTAATAGAAGACTCAATATCGATTTCGAATTTGCCCGATCCGAGACGCGAACCCAGGACCTCATGTCTGTAGTCAAACATGCTAACCACTAGACCAATGAAGCATCCAAATATTTATAAGGACACAAAAAAGAAACAGAGAAAGATGTACTAAATCGATTCAAAACTATATAAAAATAATAATATTAGCAGTCACAGTAATGAATAACTATATTAATTAATCTATTTTCTTGGTAAAGAAATACTCTTTTACCATCTTTTAAATTAATTGTGCTACTGAGCGTATTTTATATTGATTGACCGTGAGTTCCAAAGACGAACAGCTTGAGCTGAAGATTAAAAAAAGGTAGAATCAGAAGGAATAACAATATTATAAGTGTGTGATTATTTATTAATCTCAAAGACACAAATTTGACTTAAAATTGGCATGTACTTAGTGACCTGAATTAACTGATTATATGATCTGTTTTCGTTATTATTAAAATAGGTATCAAAAGTATTTAATACGTTCCTCATTTTTTTTATTTGTCTGAAATTGTCTGTGTCTTCGACAATTATACGCGAAATTCCGTATTGGATTGTCTAACTTTCGTCAAAGCTGTTTAGGAGGAACTTATATACATGCAGACGTCCAGACGAATTATCATCCATATAAAATAGTTAGTATGAAACAAAAATGTATGCTTTTGGATATTTGTTAATCACGCAAAATTCTGGATACTCTTTTAAATAAGCCTCGGACACAACTTCTTAGGAACTTAATCCAGCGTCATTGTGAGTGACACACATCATTTTGAACATGTAATGACACCATTAAGTATTCAGGCTACAAAACGTAAGGTGTGTTAAGTTGACGTAAGAATTTTCGACCGCCTGACAACTAGGCAGCATATGAAGAATTTCAACGCGTTTAACGATGCCGAGATAAAATCAATGCCAAGTGAGGTGTAACTTTTGGATATATTTGATTCATTATGCATTTTGTAATGATTAATGAGTGATAGAAGGAAGTGTATGATAGAATAGTGTGTGATACAACTAATATATAGCTGTACAAGATTATAAAATATGCGTTAACATCATACAGATATGTGTAGCGAAAAATGAAAACATCCCATTACAGCTTTAAGATCACAAAATTATTTTTATTTGTCTACGAATTTTGACGGCCTCGCTGCCGCAATAGTGCAAGTACTCACTTCGCTAGCAGGTCATCGGTTCACTGGCAAGGCAAATTTAGTCGATTCCATTTATTTAAGTCTATGTAGGAATTTGTGTTTGTAAAACCATAATAGAAAAATTCCATCTTAGACTTTATCATCACTAACTATCACATCAAACGAAATCTAACCGCTTTTTATTGAACCTTAAAAGGTAAAAAAAGGTAAGTAGCAGCCCATTAACGTCTCACTGCTGGGCACAGGCCTCTTCGCTCGCATGAGAGTGTTTTTAGAGCATAGACCCACCACGCTGCTCCACTGCGGATTGGCAGGCATAGTACACAAATGCACTCTCTATTCCTTCACTCTCATAGTCCGGTGTGACGGGAATCCGACACGACCGGAGAGAGATCAGGCGCATTGAACCTTACTAACATTATATTATAAAAATGAATTATATATAGGATTTAGAGTAGACATTGGAATTAGAGTATTTAAAACATAGTCTATATTATACAAACATTTGGAACACTCATTTTTCTTTTCACGACAAAGAATTTCTAATATAACCAAAACAAAAGAAATCTTTTATAGCATTTTCGTCCTTGGGAAGATTCAAATGGCTACTTAAGCTTTTGTTAGCTGATAGAATATAATAAAACTAAGCCTTATGATAAATTATTATAACTCTAGCCTAATAACAAATTTACAAAACTATTCCTCTCATTTCATTAATGTTAATGAAGGATATAATCAGTATTATAAAATGCTTCTATCGAATGTCATGTGTCATATTGCATTAAACTAAAGGCCAGGTAATGAATCGCGGAGTATAGCTAGTAAATAGATAAAGCCCAGCTAATGTAGTTAAGGCACCTACGTTTACAATCATTGTACATATCAGATACATTCCTGCTTGTTCCTCGATAACAACCTGCAAGCTACCCGTAATTAATTCAATTGTCTCAGATATAATACAAGTTATCTCGACGTAAAAGGCCACCGGGGACATTCCGAATTGATTCATTAGATATTTGAGTAATCCAAAAGATATGCTCGTTCGATATGCAAAGTTGTACGATAACGTATAAACACAATTGGTATTGCATAATACAACTTACGTTACAAACGTCAAAGCAAAAATTATAGTAATTATTTTGCGTTTAATAAATTAGAAGACATTCGTCATTGAACCAAATCTCAAAATAACGCCTACGTTTTCTGATGTGGAATCATACGCTTAAATCCAAATTTTTCTTTAATAAACTCCCTGAAGAGGGTCAAAAGAGATCATTTAATTAAAAAAAACCCATAAAAACCATTGTCTAGGGTATTTAAGGGTTCTACTTATATTACTTTAGTCATTTTTTAAGATTACCATCATTACTTTGGAAATATTCTATGTAATCAAAATCATCTCACGATTCAAAAGTGATTTTACAGCGCAAAGCAAAAGTCTTTATCTATAAAACAATTTATGTAAAAAAATATGTCTATACAAAATTAATGAATGTTAACGTAAATTATGTCTGCTGTTTTTACGACAACTAACTATAGTCATCATAATGTTGCTAAGGACAAGATTACAATGCGACGGTGTTATTCTCAGATGTATATTTCATTTAAATACATGAACACTTGCGTGACTAAGGGCCGGGTGAAATGGGTAAATGTTCTCGTCGGAATTTTTTTAAAAGTTGCATTAACTACAATTAGGATATGGAAAAATTTTAAAAGAATCTTGAAATAATTGCAGGGTAAATATATTATTTCTGTCTACTTAAAAGCGTGTATATATTTGGAAAATATTTAAGAAGAGATACACATTTTTTTTCAATAGTTCTCGAAGTTATGTTCTGATATACTTTGAAATATTCTAAATTACACAATGTCAGTAGTGAAACTTCTTTGGCTGACAAATTTTTAAGTCTTGTTTATAATTAAACAAATCTAAAACTTTAGATTTCCGACACTTAGAGGGAAGGAAAAAGGAAGATATTTTAGGAAATTAATGAATTTAATTGTCATTAAAATATTAAGTGTCGAAAATTAATACAAATATTTTATAGAAATGACTAATTGTAAATAAAAATGCCACGTGTTTTTCTTCAATATAGAAATTATGATATATTTTTATTTTATGAAAAGTAGTATATTAAATGACGAGTGGCAAATTAAAATTCCACAAGTTATTTTTAAATATCATGCCGCATCACGCGTTTTACCCTCATACGCCGAAAGAAGTTTCACTTCATATCATAAATAAAATTACAGTCAAACTATCCCAAGGTTTTATAGGAACATAAAGCTTCTGAAAACTAAGCAAATCGTTAATCGACCATGGTAAGAGTAACTTGTTTGGTTAGGCCCTTATTAGCAGGTACATGCGATGTCGATATTGACTCTAGTATCCGCCGTATATGAAGTTCACTGAACCCAGGCCTTTGCAATTCATCATTTGATGCAATACATAAACAAAAAATGTCCATACAAATTCCATTGCGACTAACAAAAAATAATACATTAAGGTAACGTGATTTTGTCAGGCAGTTCTTCTTAATGTAAAAAGTAAAAGTCATTGAGCTATGTGAACTTTAGAGAAATTGGTTTTTTTTACGTCTACCAAATAATGATAGATCTCGAAATAAGTGAATAGTAGTTACACCAATTTCGTAGTACCAAAAAATGTATAGAGAATAATGCATACATAGCATCACGCCTCATTCCCATAGGGGTAGATAGAGACCACGTCCTTCCATATGCCACGATTCTTGCATATTTCCTTCGCTTCTTCCGTTCTCATTAAACCTTTCATACAAGTTCGTCGTTAGAGTACTCTTGACCTGGCCGTTATTTAAAATGTCCTGGATTTGGTCCATGAACGTTCGCCTTGGTGTTCCCCTTCCAACTTTCGCATTCACTCTTGACTCATAAATCGTTTTTTTTCAGTCTCCTTTCATTCATTCTCTCTACGTGCCCCAACCACATATTTTAATAAGTGACTAAAGCAAAACGATAAATGAAAGACAACCAAAGCTGGAGGGGTCGTGCACAGCCAAATGTGTTTTAATAACGTTATCCGTGTTGTGTACAGCTATGTCTGAACGTTATAATATTATATAAATAGTTTTTAAAGAATGTCTAACAATTGAAGTGGTGTAAATAGCTGAAACGCATCTTGTGGAACACGAATTTAAATAACAAATGTGTGAAACGAACGTGCTGGTTTTGTAAGACACGTTCGGTCGTTTAAACGTGATTCACAATTGTCACACAAAATAATCAAATCGAGCAAATACAAGAAAGTTAGTTTTACGCAAGATATCTTCACATAAACTGTAAATACAACGACAATTAAAGTAATTTAGAGTCTTACCGTTAAATGAATACAAGAAAAACCAATGATATTTTCTTGTTATAATATGTAGTAGAAGTATAAAGTTTATAAGCTAATCTTGAAAACTGTAGAATCATCTTGGTTATACGAAAAAATATTTTTGGATTCTAAAAACTATTATTTGACACTCTTCCTATATATCTTGTGCAAATTTTCATTCATTAATAAAGTACTTACATCCACGCTTGACATGGGCTTGCATAATGCTTTATGTATATACATATACTTACATACATATAATGAATACATACATACACATAAATAAATATATATATACCTTCTCTCTTTCTTTTCTCTTTGACTGTCTCCCTAACCGCAAGGGTTGCCTGGAACAGCGCAGCGATACAGTACATTCTGTACTGTAACGATAAGACCGCCCAATTGCACAATTGCACACTAAATTAAGTTAATTTTAAGTTATTGTATTTTCCTTTGGTCTTCATTCTATGGTGTTCAATAAAGTATACATCTATCTATCTACTTCTTTATTTATCCATTCAAAATCTAATTGCGAGTCAAATGCGATCATCACGTCAGCTTATTAATAGATCTTAAAAAATCTTTTCGAGTCCAAGCAAATAATTTATGGAATTCGCTTCCTTTAAAATACGGCAGTCAAAATCACTACATTTTTTAAGAAATCCATAAAAGAACACTTTTTGCAGCAGCTAGAGACGACATATTCAACTGTTTTTATTTATATACTTTTACTTATTTATTTATAATTGATTACATATATTGTATTTATTAGTCTATTTATGAGACAATATATATATTAATATAGTTATTTCTGTATAATGTGCATTTATAAGGATGTAGCTATTTGTATGTATGTATATGAAAATACACCACCCAATATGTTCTGCAATAACTACTCCTGCACCAAAGGTTGTCTGGTAGAGATCACTACCAAGCGATATGACCGCCTCTTGTACGTCGCCTTTTTGTAATAGCTATGTATTTGTTTTCTTTTATAACATTGTGGTGTACAAAAAAAGTAATAAAATAAATATATTGTTTTAACTTTTAATGGATGACACTTGTTGTTAATACAGTTGTTTCAAAGAGTCATTCATTATTTATAAAGGAATGGACCTAAACATATATACATATATTTGTACTAATATTTTAGTTGCATCGAGTTTCCAGCATCACATCTTTCGCTTCTCTATTCCTCATTTAATACATTACAGTAAGATCTTTTACTCGTCATATTGAGATTTAATTTTT
Source organism: Elymnias hypermnestra (assembly GCA_015832385.1). NCBI lineage: Eukaryota > Metazoa > Arthropoda > Insecta > Lepidoptera > Nymphalidae > Elymnias > Elymnias hypermnestra. Next base: position 2,650,591 of record JACTOM010000278.1, read on the forward strand.
ACTCGCTATGTTATCAGAGGTCCTAGGTTCGATTCCCCGTGAGGTAAATTAAGGAAATTATCATCATTTACCATCAGGTGAGATAATAGTCAAGTGATATCTGGTCAGCAATAAAAACACTACGATATCATATATTCAAACATACCTATATTCGATTTAAAATTTATCTGATAATAGATTTTAATGGATCAGTTAAATAGTTGGTAAGAGTTTTGTAATAGATCCGCTTTCTATTGGATGTAAGTACCTAAAGGCTTTATAATGCAAATTTCACGGTAAGTGGCCACAAATTTGTTCAACTTCCAGATAATTGAATTTGGACCGCTTAGTTATGAAACAATTGTAGCTTGTTTAATGTTTTTTATTGTTCTGCATTGTTTGATGTGTTGTTTTTCTATAACATTGTGTTTATAAAGCAATTACCGTATTTTGTTCTAGTGCCGAAAATATAGTTTACAAGCTTATGAATTTATATTCATATAATTAATACGATTTTTTGAGATACCTACTTATGTATCTACTAACATAATGTAATGCAAGTTATTAAATATATCTGATAAAGTCTTAACTTTACTTATCATAAATAGACTAAGAAGTATAACACTATGCGGACGCAAATGTAATACTGATTGCGGTATCTTATTAAAAATGCGTATCTTTAACCCGATAAATGATTTCTGAACCTTCTTCACTCTAAAGTATGGGACTACAAATTTGTTATTATTTATTGCATTAAAATTGTGCATTTCACTTTTTTTGCTGTCTAAGTGAATATTATCACGTATGTATAAGATTTTATTAAATATATTATGTGACCTTGATCCTTCTTACCGCCGAAGATGCCGGGGTACTAGGCTGCGCGTGCTTGAATCCCCAGTCATACTTGTCCCGGACACCAAAGTTGAACCCCTGGTCCCGCACCCATGTATGAAGAGGGATGAAGGGTTTACGTGCATATTGCGAGCCCTCCTAACATGTCGATCCTACGTTCCTGACCTATGGGGTTCAGATTTTCTAAAAGCATTTTCCATCGAAAAAAATTAGACTTCGCCATCATCCATTTCAAAATTCGATACAGAGAGACATAGAGCTACGTTAGACTTATGACTACAACAGTCGTAAGTCAAGTAATTTAAGGTATCCTATTTGTTAATCGATGCAATAAATTATTTGCGTGATTGTATCCAGAACATTTTAAATAACGGCCAAGTCAAGAGTACTCTAAACCAACGAACCTGTATGAAAGGTTTAATGAGAATAAAAGAAGCGAAGGAGATATGATCGTGGCAAGTGGAAGGACGTTGTCTCTGCCTACCCCTATGGGAACGAGGGGTGATTCTATGTATGTACGAGTATGTATGTTGTAGGAACATCCAAACGTTCAAACTTTCACATTTATATTACAGTATAATACATACATGTGCACGATATCCGTCAAAATAAAGCTAAATCTAGCCTCTAAATGTACAAAACATTTCATATTGTAGTTTATCTTATTAGTTTTAAACAGTAATTTATTTGTAACAATCCTTTGTTCACGTTGCCAAGCGAAAGTTTTTATTGAATGACGCAATTCGCTTAATACAGGTGGTGTTAGGATTTCATTTCAAAATAGTGGAGACACAATCAGTCCACGAGTTGTTGTAAGCAAATAACTAATTTACATAATTATTAGGGTTTGAGTATCATATATAATTTTTATAACATATAATAATCTCGTGTCACACTGTATTTATAGAACTTTTATAATAAAGCTAGACCGGTGTTTATTATATGTAATGTACATAATTAGTAGGCATAATAATAGGTCGTAACAGATTTATTCTCCTACTTCTACCGACTATTCGATCTAGAATCTAATCAAGATACGAAGGTGCGGAGATCATCTGATTTCTGTATGTATATTGTACAATTCTTTTGTAGGTGTGTATCTAACTGAACTCCTCTTAAATGGCTGTACCGATTTAATATTGTGACTAAGACGTGCAGTGTTTATATTTATGCTAATTCGTTTGAAGGTTAGGTAGTTTTAATATTTATAAATTACATGTGGCATTTTAATTTGCCACACGTCATTCAATAATTTAATATATTTTTCATAAAATATAAAACAAAAACGTTTCATACATTCTCTTTTCTAAATTTTAAATTCAAAAACAAAATTTAATTTACAACTTCTAATATTGACAAAAATCGCGTGACATTTATATTAACAATACGTCATTTGAGATTTCAATATTCAAATTTCATTCAATCCTTTTTCCCTTCCTCTAAGTATTGGAAATCTAATGTTTTAGTTTTGTATAAACATAAACAAAACTTACAAAATTTGTTTGCCAAACAAGTTTCACTTCTGACATGTGTATTTTAACTTTTCTTGTATATGTTTAGTTTAGTTCAAGAATGGTTTCGATTGCTAATTCTATCTAATAAATAACAGATTTCCACGCAATTTCAGAGACAGGGAACTACGCGGTCGACAAAATCGGGAATAACTATTTCTTATGTGAATTTAAACAAATAAATCAACGTCTTTGTCAGTATCTGGTAGAAGGCTAAGTCACAGGTTCAAAAGCAGGCAACATTTATAATTGTTTTTTCTAATATTAATATTCACGGGCATATTAATAAATTTTCTGCCTTAATTTATAGCCTAAATGGTTATTGTCATCGAGAGTTGTTAAAACAAAATCGTAATAAACCTAGTTTAATATACAGATATAGATGCACTAAAAGCTTAGTAATAATAAACTTAAGTATTGAACGCCTTAACAGCGATAAAGGGATATGGATAATCATAACACTCAGAATTTATAGTTATTTAAAAGCCATACAAACGTCAAAGTAAACAGAACTGCTATCACTATCTCCTGAAAGTCAGTCGAGTAACAAACGATCAGATACAGCATGTTTTACACGATATCCACTGAACAAAATTAACGTCAACGTTAACCGGCGCAACAATAGAATAATGGCGTTATTACATTAGATTTATTACATTTATCGATAGACAATACGGAGCGGATTTCACCGTTCCTATAACGGTGTTGGCACAGACCAATTTTAACGAGCGCTGAAAACCTATCAAATGTCGCATGGCAAACGCAATAACAGTGTAAACGAATAACATAAGAATGAGATATTAAATTGGTAATTTTTTAGTGTCAAATGTAGATAGACAGACAGATAAAGTCTTACAATACTTAACAATCTCAATGAAACATAAAATTGCGTGCGTATAAAGTAAACTTAAATTAAAAGTATGTGCGTATAAAGTACACATGTCAAAAGTGGGACTTCTATGGCAAACTAATGTTTAAGTCTTGTTTATATTTATACAAATCTAAAACTTTAGATTTCCGACACTTTTGACGGCCTCGCTGGCGCAGTAGTGCGAGAGTATTCGCTTTGCTATCGGAGGTCCCGGGTTCGATCCCCGGTAGGATGAGTGTAGGAAATTGTATTTTCTAATTTGTCTGAGTCTGGACTGGTGGGAGGCTTCGGCCGTGGCTAGTTACCACCCTACCAGCAAAAACGTACCGCCAAACAAAGAAATTTGTGTTCCGGTACGCTCTTGTGTAGAAACCGTAAGGGGTACATCGCTTCTTAACAGATTAGCGCGCTTCTATCTTAGACTGTATCATCACTTACCATCAGGTGAGATCACAGTCAAGCGCTAATCTGTCAGCAATAAAAAAAAACTTAGTGGTTGGATAAAAGGAAGCTATGTTAGGAATTTAATGGTCATTAAAATATTAAGTATATAGTTTAAATTTTTTCCTTCGATATTTACATTAAAGTGTTTCGCACATTGCGATCTGAAAATGAAAAATTATTTGAATTTGATAATATAGATAATTAAAGAGAATTATTAAAATACAGTTATTTTATATTATTTAAAAAATAATATAGTAAAATTCAGAAGCAAATAGTATAAATACTTAACCGCAATTTAAAATTATACAAAATAATTGTAAATTATTTATTACTATAGATATTGTATGTTTAAACATAAAATTTCGTAAAGACAATTTGTGAAATATTATTATTTTATGCAAAATAGTTTATTGAAATCTCAAATGAGGAATTGTAAATAAGAATTCCACGTGTTTTTATCAATATTACAAATTATTAATTAAGTTTTGTTTTTATATTTAAAATTTATGAAAAATTTGCATTTTAAATTTTTATCATGCAGTTTATTTCTCATAATTATGGCTGGCAAACGAGTCAGCGGGTCACCTGATGGAAAGTGATCACCGCCGGCCATAGACACCTGCATCACCAGGGGAACTGCCGATGCGTTGCCGACCCAGAAGGTGGCAATTCAAATGACCCTGAAACAGTTGCAATTTATAGTATTTGAGGAACACCGCTAATGGAAGATTTTTTATTTATTTTATTTATTTATTTATCTTCACACACTAACCTAAAATGGTTTCACATTTTGCATTTGTGCGGGACAAAGGATCGACTAAACCGAGGTGATATGACGAGATGATCGGTCGTAGAATTGTGACGACGGTACTAACGAATAGTTCCACTGAACACATAATAGATTCTGTAGAAGACACAAAGGAAAGTAATGGTTCTTCTATGATCTAGTTTCTCCAATTTATTGGTCAGTTAGGGGCTGTCAACAATTCGAATTGCCTGACTTTGAATCAAGTCAAATGGTAAAAGTTGGGTTGCACCAGCCGTAAGGTGGGAGCAGCCATTCTTAGTAGGGCGTAGCCGATTCTTAGATGTGAAGAAACATTTAGCTCTGTTCAGTGCCACAAGCTTTTTGGAAGCGAATTTCGCTTTGCCTTCCAAATGATCACTTGGACTTCATTCGAATGCATTGCATAAATATATGATAATTCGCATTATAGGAGAAGATTCCTATCAACAAAAATCACGTACCGATTACTATGCAAACTCTTGTTAACTAATATATAAACATTATCAAACCAAACCTTAGTAAAAGGGCGCCAGCAGTAGCGAAACGTGAGCGATAATTTAGCGATAATACCGCAACGGTACTAGAGGAGAGATCGGTATAGCTATTTCTTATCTTAAATCAACACGATCGGAATTTAAAGTTGGGATACCAAAGCGAACTATCTCAGCAATTCGAGTGCTAATAGAAGTAATCTTTCTCAAATTCTCATGTACACTGGTTTATTTGTAGGGCTTAACTGTGTCTTCATCTGGTGATAAGAGATGATATATGGCCTACTGTATGTTTAGAGGGCGAATGAGTTATTGCCCTGGATAAGAGTTTCTCAATATATTGCTGGCTACCTACACTAGATGCCGTACTGATATTTCAAAGCTTAGAACACGAGAGAGGAAATTTTTATTTACATCTTTCACATGTCCCAATTGCCGACTATCATCACTAAAGCATTTTTGGCTTAACATTCACTTATACATGTAATCTAAACTAATACTTTTATAATGTTTTCACACAAAAACTACTGTACCGATTTCAAAAATGTTTTCACCATCAGAAAGCTGCATTTTACTGAGTGATATACTGATTATATTACATTCTGAAAAAAATGAGGAATCACTAAGAAAAATGCATTAATCTGTTATCACATGCGCTGTGATTGATAGAATGAAAATATGTTATACAACATTATAGAATGTATAAAGCCATCAGTAATGTACTACTCGTTTTGTATATCTGAGTTCGTATTAATTTAATAATAGTAATTGATTGCAATGACTTAACAAAATAACAGTATTCATCTTGCGCATCTTACTATCTCTTATCAAATCCATCACAAGTCAGTCATCAAGTCAACGAAGTATTTTCTGCATTGTTATTTTGGAAATTTAATTCGATAAGATAAGCTTCTGTAACAATTGCGGTTGCTCTTTATCTATCTTTATAGAACATACAAGGTTCATCTTCCGGATTTCATCGTTCCAATTCAGGTGAAACTTTTGCTATTTCAGATTATTTTATTTAAAAAACCAGCCTTATTAATCTCAGAATAATTTATGTAGTAAACGCTCTACAAAGTTGTTATAGCAAAGTTTTTAAAGACACATGTGTCTCTGAAATATTATAAAACAAAAAAAAATCTATTTAATTATCTTGGAACATTATTTTTATATAATTCTAGTTTACGCCAAACTTAGGAATTAATAAGAAAAAGGATTCCAATTAAATTTTCACATACTTCCCGTAACATGAGAGGTACGTGAAAGATTGTTGGATAAACATATTTGATGGATATTTTTAGTTATACCAATTAAGTGATCAAAATGGACTGACGAATTACTAACTCCAAACTTGATGTTACTTGAAATTACGTCCTAGATCCAACATAAAAAAGGAATGGAAAATGCTAGAAAAATCTTATTTTTAATTAGAAGAAAAACTTACGTTTATATTTATTGAGTGATTCAATTACCATAAATTGCACACTAGATGGTAGCTTTGACGGGTCGACGGACCTCTTGTTTAGAAGGCAAATTAATTACACTGCCTCACTATGCCTCGTACGTTGATAGACGTGTAAATAACTGCTTTCTTAACACCACGCCTATATAACGAGAACCGTTATCAAGAAGTAATCTATAATAAACAAGTTCAATAAAACAATTGCACTATTTCGTCGTGAAGTCTACAAAAACGGTATTGTGCCACCAAAATATTATCGTTACTTTTGAGGACAGTTAGTCAGCCAATTTAGTAAACGTGTAGGTGATATGTTTGTATGTATTGTTTTCTGGTACATAAAATCTACACACAAAAGGTCGGGTACTTATTACACGAGCAGAGAAAACAAGAGTAGAAAGGAAAATTGAGGATATTTTATTTTCCAATTTGTCTGCTTCTGGACAGGTGGGAAGAATCAGGAGAGGGTAGTTACCAATTTACATACTAAGACGTACCGCCGAGCAAATAGTTTGTGTTACAGTGGAATGCTGAGTAAAAACTAAAAATACTGATTTACCTCTGACCAACAACACGCTTCTATTTAAGACTGTACGATCATTAATCATCAATCAAATTACAGTCAACCGCTAACCTGTCAGCAATTAAAGAAAAATTTGCGTTAGCTTTGGGCCTCATAAAACTCTTGGATCCTACGAGCAATGAGAACTAAATTTACGAATACAGCCCAAATATTTATGGCGAACCAGTATTTATATTAAATGTTTCATATTTTTCAAAGAAACATTGGGCTTTGGTGTCTGATGCAGTTAGAATAATGGATGGCAAACGCAGTATCTTTAGATCCACCTTTTAATTCTATGGTTCCAAGGGACATTCTTGGAGGTAACAAAGGCTATAAAATCAATTCATTCGAAAACGCGAATTGTATACATCTTCGTAACAATTGAAAAAATCGGTGGTAATAGTTCTAGATTAATCTTTGTTATCGCATTCCTTTAAAAGCTTCTCTGATACTAGTTACGTCTAAACTGATCGAGTACTTACGCACAAGTAAACTAATAAAAAATGTTAAATCTCTTGTTTTAATTCTGGTAAACAGCACATACCTATCACACAGTTACGATAGCCTTGAAATAATAGTTTCGGTAACTATTTAATAATTAAAAGTCGTAATTAATAAGCTATTACTTTATTTAACTGATATCATCTGATAGTGGTTATATTCTCACACTTTGTTTAAAAAAAGCCAATTAACAGGTTGTTAGTAATTAAAAACTTGAAATGAAATACCGACCCCTCTAAACCAAACGTAACGGTGCAATCATAGCAGTTTGAAGCGATAGCTGTAAATGGCTCCACTTTTTGTAAGTCTTACCTAAATGTTGACCCGTGAAAGATCGGTGGTTAGACATATAGATTGTTGATAGGATCGCATGATGGAATCCGGAGTATACACCTCTAAATTCTTTTGATAACTATCTTATCTTACGTTATCAGTAGTGTTCTATAATATATTTTTATAAAGAGACTCACTTCACTTAGTACGGATTTCCCCATATTCCCATGGGATTGGGAACTAGGAGGGCAACCCTCCGGAAAGTGGCAAGTATCAAGTCGTCACGGAATAAACTTGAAGGCATTACTTTGCTTTGGCGAAGGAACCGAACTTAATCCAAGGGTTTAGATTAAGAAACTGCTAGAAAAACATTCTAAGCCCTTTTAACTGTCAATGCATTTGAATCTGCAAATATCATCATTTAAACGTAAAAACGTGATCACTTTCAGTCAATAATCGAATGTCAAAAAAGATAAGTATAATTTTAAGAGATATTAGAAATAGATATTAAATATAAGAAAAGGAAAACAGAAATGAGACCTTATCAACGTCCATTTTTTGTTCGAAAGGTTGTACGTGCATTTAAATCGGTTCATTTTCACGTACTTTATGCTCTATAAAGCGTGTAAACGTGATAAATCGAATGCTATCGCATATAAAATATTCTTGAGAGCTTATCTTTATATTACGAAGGGCATTATCTAAACATATTTAACGCTTCGCTGGTGCTCAGACTGATGTTGCTAATATAGCATCAGTCATATGTATGTCACTTTTATATATATTTGATGTCACTGGCGCAATGGTGCGTGTAATTGCTTCTCTAGCAAGGATCCTGTGTTCGATTCCCACGAGGACAAAATTAACAAATTGTATTTTTCAATTTATCTGAGTCAGGACTTCGCAAGCGCGCTTCCGTATTAGACTATATCACCACTTTGTCATCAGGTGAGATTACACTAAAGCGCTAACCTATAAGTTAAAATAGCTTCATCCCAGTTACTGAAGTTTCTCTTATCATCTCAGTTACTCAGTGAATGAAGAGCATTAAAGCCTCTAAGGCTTACACGTAGAAACACAAATACTTAAATTACATCAAGAACAGACACATTAAGTGTACACACATTTTTGTCATAATTTCCGAAACACCTGGAATGTTTTGTTATTTGTGCGGGATTTTTATAAGAAACAAAGACAATTATAGAAACAAAGAAATAGTTATAAGCAATAATGTAGACTATTTGTTGCGCTGAAATTTCAACGTAAGGGGTAATTTCAAGCGTACTTTTCAAGTAATAGCAGACTGAGCCTTAGTAAGGTAGTTGAGCTAGTGAAGTGAAAAATTATCAAATTATTATTGGGGGTGAAGAATTAAGTTACTTACTTACTTTACTCGTTACATTTGGACGAGAACAAAAAAGAATTATTTATTTAATTACGTCCTTAAAATTTAACCTTATTAAAAAGAAGGCTAAACAAGTTGTAATTACAACTATTGACACAGAAAGTCGTCTTAGAGAATTGAAAGCAATGACCATAGAACATAAATAGAAATGAAACTTAATCTAAAAGACATGACATAAACAATGACGTACAATGTATATATTTATTGTAACACCAGATAAATTACACATAACGTAGCGAGAGCTCGGCAACTATCAATTTAATGACAACAATGTATGAGAAGAGTTAATGTTATGTTTTATTACAACTATCTTTCAAACGGCGACTTTAACCGCGTGTATTAAAGGAAATTTATTGTCAGGGTAATTCATTAATTCACCTCACAGGACTGATATCTATTGTTAGACATCGGTTTTTCCTTAATCTTATGATGAACTGCTTTCTATTAATAATGTGATACCTTTTCCTTGCATTATTGAAAATCTTCCAATGCAAATCCGATAATGAGATATCCCAAAATCCATTGTTTCGTTGGTCTCTGGCACTTTGAATCGATAATTTCTTTTTTACATTTAATAATCTCCCAAAAGTTCCTGGAGGTGTCACTTAATAAATTTATAACCTTTCTAAATCATTCGTAGGACAATTGAGACTATAAAAAACAATGGGAATGAATGCGTGGAATATTTTAAATAAAATAAATTGAAATTATATTCTACTGATGATAATAAAGAAACAGATGCCCGACTAAGTTTGCCGTGGATTCTTTACAGAAAAATAACGGAGGAACCCTCGTTAAGTAAGATTTTAAGTAGTTTTTGAATGTCATGATTATTTACGACTATGTCACTTTTTATACGTATATGTGTAAAATGTTTTCGTGAGTGTATCCATATTTAAATATAAGAGAATATTTATGTATGTATATAGCATATGAATATATCAAACAAAGCACGGTATTATAAATTATCTTCGCTTTTTACTCTATACAAGAATTGGTTAGAATTTCGAGAAGCATTATCACTTCTAACGAGGCCAACAATTTACCGTTACCTAAACCTGAAATACTAAACATACGGGTAGACAGTTTGAATATGTTCACCTGACTAACGCTTTCTACTAAAACGACGATCAATAAAATTAGTTAATTATTTCTACTCTATGTCCAGCAGATGGGAAATCGTTGTACTTTTCTTATATTTATTTGCCAGATGCTAGAATAAACATTATGTATGTATGTAATATTTTACTTATGTATAAACAATATGCTTATAATGCATTCAGTCATTTCGGACAAATGTAAATCTGGGGACTTACTTATATTATAAAATCAATTTATGTTAAATAGGTGACGTAAAAATTCAAGAATGGATTTTGTTATTTAATTCTTATGAACTATGGATTAAAAACTTTGGTACGGAATAAAATATACAGCTTTTCTCTTAGCGACGGTTTTAAAGTTATTTGATTGTTTTTATTCAAAGAATTTGTTTGGATTTAGAGAAAACAAATTTTAAACATACTACTATGATGCCACTATCTTAATATTATTTTTAGTAATTTGGTTTCAAATAAGACATACATAATATAATATTTAGAAACCACAAGAACAGCTATTAATCTAACTAATTAATCTAACATTACATGTAGTAATTATTATTTAATAACACATTCCGAATGACAGTAGTAAGTTTAAACTACTCCACAATATTGTATTAATCTCCAATAATTTGATAAACAAATTCATTTAAATAATGCACTTCGCCGCCAAAATTAACGTATCCAAGAACGTATTTGTATACATATACGTAAGTATATATAAATAGCATAGAAACAAATTTTGAATACATCGAAATACAGTGCTTTTTTTAATATAATGCATAAATAAATATTTGTTTACAAATTGTATCTACTTTGAAAAATCATAAAGTGAAACAACAATGGGAAAATGGTCTTAATTTATGAATTATGTTGTCATAATAAATTAACTTGTTAAAACCCAAATATTTTAATTAACGTCTTAATAGAGCAATTTATTCATATATTCTTAATACAAGAGGCAACGACAATCTATTGTTAATAGACAATTAATGAATGTAACGAAAGCAGATTTTGTCACAAGTCATTGTACGTTGTGAAACGTGTGTTGGTAGCATAGAGCCTACAGGCTGTATTTGTAACACCACCCACAAAGATGGCGTCCCAAGAGCCTAAAGCAATTTATCTTTAATGTTACATATTTCATACTTAGTGAGAAGACATTGTAAACAGCGAAATTGTGTTTCGTTATTGCGTTCAGGGGACCTCTCGTTGGTGAGCAAAGTTGGCGCAACACTTGCTAACGATCTGTTATGCCGCTGAAGGAAGGAGGAGGAGGCCGGGAAGGAGGATGAATAGGTCTGTATCTCCTTCCCCTTCTTTAAGGCAATGAGATAAAGCGATTACATCTGAAGTATCGGAGTGAAGTTCCAAGTGAAGATGTCAAGGGTTCCTCTTGGTTTTAAAGAGCATTTTAACTTGTTAGTGAGTCACATGGTCCCGAACCTGACTGCGTGAAGGTATTTCTCAGAGTAAAAAAAGCGTTTGTCAGACATACGCTCGATTTTATCCAACCCCCCTAAACTTTATGTGCCCCTGAATACATTTAGGAGTCAGTTTTTTTTTTAACTAAATGGTCTATGACGTTGGAGAGCCTGTTGGTGAAAACTGGCATAAATGCAACAACTTTGCGAAAAAAATAAAGGTAAAATGTAAGGTATACTGGCGGTTGGCTTTGCCTGCTACACGTTAATCAAGGTTTTCAGCCAACATGTTAAACGAATAAACCTTTAGGTGCAAACTGCTACAACTTTTCAGGTAAATTGTAAATTACCTAGTTTTAGTGAACATTCGACGACGACGACGACGACGACTAGACTGGGTGATTCGTCTTCGCCTATTTGTACCATATCTTATAATAAGTTACCTTGTATGCAATAAGGACATTTTAATACACTTAATTATTTGTTATTAATATCACCGATATGACTTTTATTATAATATTTTTGAATTAAATTGCATTGTAACTTCTGAAATACTTATCTAGTTTTTAATAAACTGATGAAAAGTAATTTGATTGAAATTAATTAAAGATACTTTTCTAATATAAGATTGATGTCTCTGCATTACAAAGCTATTTCAATGCGTCTTTAATTTTTAGTTAGTCTGGTAGTTGCAAAGATTATGAATTGATTGTGAAAAGTGGACGGCGACTGTTCATTATGTTAACTCGAGGTAGTAAAAGAGATGTATCGTTATTGTTAAACACTTCAAAAGAATACGTTAACCTACATAAGTCACGAAACATAGTGAAATTTTCATTATATATCTGTATATTATCGCAATATGCAAACAATTCAAGAGATTTATGAATGATAAACGTTAGTTTTGCGCTCAACGTATACGACAAAGTGCGTCTACATTGTGATTTCCGAGCAAGTGTGTCGAAACTGGGCGGATTTGCAATATTACCCAAGCTCCGCATTCAAACAGCATGCGCACCGCAACTTGCAACATAAATGTCACATGAATCTTATAGAATAGTATATAAGAAATTTATGGATATCTGTAACAAACCAGCCTTCTCCCCGTCTTTCCCTAAAAATTTATTACATTCAAATTTTGTACCCGGGAATGCAAGAAAACGCGATAAAGTCACAACAACATTATATTATTTGTTTATTTAATTTAAATGAAAATGTTATACATCGAAAAACAAATAGAGAAATCTTATGCCAATTTTAGATTTTTCTTATGTTGGCCTTTTCAAAAGGGGTTGTGATATAACCAATTAAACTCAATCGTAGTAAATCCCTTTTATTCTACATCATATTTCCACGACAGCTGACATTATTAAGCGTTAGCTTATTTTGATATTTACATTGAGCTTTTTTTATGACCTTTAATTTAATGTTAGTGCGGATGAATTTTGTTGTTAGTACTATAATATTGTACAGTTTAATTTAATTGTATGCGACCGTGTAGAGTTTATGGTTGCTTTTTGACAATAGCGTAAGGAGAAAAAAGAGCCAGCGTTTATGAGCCGCCATGTTGACGTGTATTGGAACGTTACGCGAAAGATATAAATTGTATATCGTTTAAGCAATGATTACTGCAAAATTAAACTAAAGTACGATATAACAAATTAGTCTTTTACAAGTTACACCGCGCTAGTTTAAAAATGTCTCCACCATCCAAAACACTTTGTAAACGAGGGATGTCAACGTTAAATAATTCCAGATAACGTTTCTATATTTATTACTTATAACAATGATTAATTACTAAGTGTAATGATTGTGTAATTGAATGTAATGTGTTGTGTAATGATTAATTAGTAAGTTAAAATCGCAGCCAATACTACATATGTTAATATATGTTTGTATGTGTGCATATTTTATTGATTTGAAGATAAATTAAAATAAATGTTATTAAGACCTTTATTTATAATGTTACTCGCATAGTTCCTGAACCGAACATAAAATGAGGAAATCCCCAATTTGTGTCCGTTTACAAAACGAAGGGAGTCTTCCTATTTTTCTGGTCAATCGCGAAGTTTTGAAGAGCTCATGAAGTGAATGAGTTTAATAGTCTTGAAGCATTTTTGTATTATTGCCTTTCTAATAAAACCGCTTTAGCGTACACCGTTTAGATGCTTTCAAAGTCCGTAAAGGACATAAGGCAGACAGATTTTTTTTATATTTATTCGTCATGCTTATATAAACTTAAGTATAACATCAACAATACTATGTACTGCGGTGTCAACGTTTTATCGCCGCCTAACATATGCCTATCTGATACAACAAGTTTCTTCTTATCTTTACCACAAATTACCATGTAATTTTGATAAGGATTTGATGTTTTATCATTAAACTTTCCCGAAGACATTTGATTATAGGGAGATCTTGAATTGGATGACATAAGAAAGATTAAAAGTCGGATATTTTAAGTAATGACATAAATATTTTTATTTGTCTATGTATTTAAAGAAACATATATATAACATACCAATTCAGGCAAACCTTAAACTGTATTACAAGACACAAAGTAAACAACATATAAAGTATATGAACTTACCTAAATTAATTTTTTTGTTTTTCATAACCGCGACACCATTACAATCTGCAAAAAAAGAAAAGGCTCCTTATTATCGTGGTTAAACTTTTATACGTACAATTTAAACAATACTTAACGCTGCACTTATTGAATGACATAACAACTTAATAAATACTGTATCGACCGAGTAATATTATAGTTTAACGTAGAATATAAATTTTATATCACCTACCATTTAGAAAAGATTTCTAAATTATAAGAGTTTATTATAGAAACGTTATATATTGTAGTAATACCAATTTAAAATAAAGCATACACTAACTCACTTACACAGGGAATATACTATTTTCTGTTATTAAAATTACGTGGTCTGTCTTTTATGGTTTTCAGTATTTGTGTAAATTGTTTTGTATACTTGCTTACTATCTTACTAGCTGCTATGTATTTGTAATTTTTTTCTCTAAAAAAATCTACCTATATAGATAAGTAGTTTTTAATGTTGAAATTGTTTAAATTGTTATATACTCGTACACGGTGTTACTACGTCGTTTTTATGATTACGATCTGACTTTTCCGACAGGTTAAGGTCTACTAACACAGTGGGAGTTAAAGGAGCTTCACAACGTATATCTTTTTTATAATATTGACGCCGTTGCTAGCGAAATAGTGCTAGCACTATCTATGTTATTAAAGGTCCTGAGCCCCGACGTGGCTAAATTAGAAAGTCGTATTTTCTGATTTGCGTACATAGGTGGGAAGATAAAACCGTTTATAGTTACCACCCTACTAGTATCAACGTAGATAGATAGATAGAATACTCTTTTTTGTACACCACAAACATGAAACAAGTAACAAAGAAACAAAACTAAGACAATAGTACAATTAGGCGACCTTATCGCTTATTAGCGATTTCTACCAGGCAACCTTAGGGTTTAAGAGATAATGTGAGGTAAATAGGGTAGGTGGTGTCCCCCACTATATAAATACATACATACAAATATTCCTACATACTAATATATACACTTTAACTTACTTACAAATACTTAACTAAATATAATAAATAGATACGTACTAAACATAATAATATACCTATATGTAGTATATACATGATACATAAGAACTTAGAGCAAATAGCTCAAATAAATGAAATCAAACGTACCTCCAAACAAAAAGCTACCTCTTACTAGACTAACGCGCCACCATCTTAGACTGCTACATTACTTACAATGAGGTGAGATCATAATCAAGTTACGCAAATAAAAGCATACATATTAAAACACTAATGTCTTAGCCCAAGATCCCGGTGCAAAATAACCACGGTAATGTAGTGATTTGACATATATTTTTGATAATGCTCATGTGTATGCTACACAGGTTTTTAAACGATCACCTTTAACGGTAAACACTTCGTGCAAATTAAATTCTTACCTAGAATTCAATTATTTTTAATTTAATTAAAAATAAGCTCGACCAATTTTGGATTGGATTACAAAAACAACCCTAACACCAAATCTAACATGTTGCCCCTGTTATTCATTACAATATAAACGTAAAAATTTTGCAGAGGGATCTCATCCTATCTAATACAATATAAGTATTGCATAACCTTAACTCAAATATAAAATTGTCAATTATCCAAGAATGTTTGCAACACAATAAGTTCCCTAACAGAGGTCAAATCTATTTGCCTAGAGCCTAGTTAGCTGGAAAATATGAACTGTCGATTTTTGCCTTTGTTAACAACAGGTGCATTGTGCCAATGTGATAGCGAATGCCGAAGTTTAAGCAGATTCAATCCCACATAACCTGTTAAAAACCTAATGGAGTGAAAAAATGTTCGAACAAGGCCTTTTGAATTTATTTACACGTAGACATGTTGAATTCAATCCGGATGAGAATCACACGAATGTCACTTTGCAATAGTCTAGCACTTCTGACATCCACTACTTAATAAGGAAACCTGCTTACAGCGAGCATTTTACGCATGCGCACTGACATGATCCCAGGTATAATACATAAAACTGTCTAAGCACTTTATTGAAGTTATCATTGCATCTAATCTGTCGAATTCCCTCACGTACATAATTACGCCTTCAAGTTCCGCAAAACATTTTCCCACAAAGTTCAAATATAAAGTATCGATAAATTGTGCAATTCTCTACATGAATCTAATCATGGATATTTGAGGAAACGTAATCAGAAACGACACGTGCAAAGTTAAGGAAGGGCTGCTGAAGTACTATATAAATCAAAGAGCATTTTGCGCCCAAGTTACATTAGATCACGTTGAAGATGAATCAGTTTTTGCTCTACGCCACTTCCTTTCACGGTTTCGAATAATTTAATACTGAATGCATAATGACAGATAGGATTGCGGAGACGCAAAGTACTTTTGTCGGTGTAAGTCCAGTTCGGTTCACAAAAATTTATATGAAACATAAATGTGGGATTTTTTTATAGGAACTGTCACTTATCGCATTTAAGAAGTACAGTATAACCTTACTACGAGCTTCAATATAACGTATTTCTCGAATTAATGATTTTTTTTAAATCCCCTAGGACAAAATTCGGCAGCGTTTCATTTTACAACAGGAAACCTTAAATTTTTCATAAAATGGTCATTGTTGTTTGTTCCTAAGTAACAAGTTGTTTTACTTTGTTAAAAAGAATCGTAATAAAAGCTTAGTTCTCTGTAAGAAAACGTCATTTGAACAACTTGGTATAAAGAATATTTTAGTCTAGTATCTAGTGCACAATTAGTTACAGTCACATTACTCACGCACATATTGTCAATGTTTTATTATAAGTATATTTTATTAGTAATAATATATTTATAAATTATAAAAGTAATATTATTTCAACAATAGTGTATAAGAATAAAATTAAGTTGTAATTTAACGACTAAAAGGCCAAACTTGGACACACCTAGTTGCAAAATTATACGGGAATCTTGATCGCAGATTCGTGATCACAAATACGTGACTAACGCAAGAAAATGTAAACAATCGTATGCAGAACGGCTAAACGAAGTATGTTAAACAATGTTAAAGTTTGATATCGTAAAATTATAGGACTGGGTGTGCTGCATACGTGTTTCCTCTTCCTATTAAGATTCACTCCCAAATTTTGTCTAAGCTTCTTTTTGCTTGTAACAAGTTGTCTTTCATAGCTTTTAATTGAAATCCAATCAAATCAAAATACCTTTATTCAAGTAGGCATATTACAGCACTTTTGATTCGTCAAATTATATTTTTTTTCCACACTCTTATTCTAATATAGGTTTGATAATGGTACTCAAGAACGACCTAAAATCAAAAGTTACGAGGGTTCCTTCGCACCCTGATGCGAGAAGAACCCACAAAAAACTCAGTCGGGTATTTTTTTGTTAACATCATCATTACAATATCATATTAGTTTAATATATTTTAATTCAAATTAGAGCAATTCGTTCACTCCCACACGTTTCTATCGTCTAAGTAATCTTGCAATTTATAATATGATTTTTCTATCAACTTTCTTTTAACAAAGACTTTGAATTTATTAATTGACATCCCTAGAACGTCTTGTGGGAGTTTACTATTCTTATATCTTATTACCTCTTCAAGGATACCAATATACCCAAGAGAATACGAAGATAATGTCGTAATTTAATCCAGCTAAATACTCCTGCAGCACAAAGTGACATCATTTGAGATTGCAATTAAACGCTAACTTATCAGTTAGAAACACACATAAACACATAAATTACTTGTAGTTGTAAGTGACCAATTTATTAATATCACAAGATTAATCACTAAATTAACAAAGGTATTTGGTGTTAACTATTGTAAATTTCAGATAAGCTGTTTAAAATAGTTTCAAATACTAACTCAAATTCCTATCAATATTCAGTGAAATAGGCAAAAATACATGTCAGCTGGTAATTTATGTATGACAAAATAATAGTTAACTATAGAAAACAAATATTGTTAGTTATCAAATGAAGTTGTTTAATTAAAACTTTGGAAATGCTATGGTATGGAACATTGCGAACACACACAGCACGCAATTGTTTGTTATGTATGTATACTTACTGTATTTTCACGTTAAAGAGTGACATAGTAATGCTATTATACTGAAGTTTACACAAATATAGTATTTCGTCATGAATCCTTACTTACTAAGCGG
The DNA here is from genome assembly GCA_015832385.1 of Elymnias hypermnestra. Taxonomy (NCBI): domain Eukaryota; kingdom Metazoa; phylum Arthropoda; class Insecta; order Lepidoptera; family Nymphalidae; genus Elymnias; species Elymnias hypermnestra. The sequence goes on from JACTOM010000278.1 coordinate 2,668,989, forward strand.
ATATAAGTTTCTTTCTTTACCGAAAATACTATGGATAAAGGCATATATCTGACTGACTGAACTAACTTTCTTAGTAAATGCCAGTCTTTAAAAGTATATTCTTCATCATTTTATTCATGTTTATACTGAAAGTTTTTTATGTATGACTACATACATAAAATACTTAGAGGGTTTTAGCTAATAAGTTATCATAATACATCGTATTTGTTGAGTAATAAAAATCTTATTACCGAGTAATAATAACATATAGCATGTTAAGCCGACGGTCCCGCGCCTGATCAGACTATAAGAGTGAAGGAATAGGGAGTGCACTTGTGTACTATACCTGCCAACCCGCATTGGAACAGCATAGTGGGTCTCTGCTTTACAAACCCTCACTCCTATGAGTGAGGAGGCCTGAGCCTAGCACTAGAACATTAATGAGCTGCTATAGACTGCTACTTACACTTATTTAAATCATATTCCGCTTGTACTAACACAAACATGTAAAACTCACTAAATATAAAGACATTTAGATTTACTACAAGGCTAAAAACCAATTTGAAATATGATGTTGATGGAAAAAAAACTACAATATTTTATTAACGACTAAAAATTTTAGTAATTAAAAAATAATTTTAATTAAAAATAAATGCACTATAAAAATACTTAAATTCGAGTTATTTTTATTATCAAGATATGCGTAAAGTAGAATGGACAGCTAAACGACTTCCTTAACAAACAGCGTCATAACAAGCAGGAAGAAAATGCGACTTGGAGCTTGACGAATGCATAACGTGACCGCTCGCGTCACTAGCTCGAAATGCTTAAATGCTCTCCCACGATCGTGATCTCGTTATTAAAATTATAAGGATTCCTAAGCCTTAGCGTGAATTGTAAAATTTTACCCAAAATTATAGGATACCTAATTACCTTTTCGGTTTTGGTGGTGCAACACTGAGTACCTAGTGGTAAGATGCAAGGACTTGTGTTTAAAGTCCCATCATAATTTCGTTTTAAATCTCGAGATCTGAATAAAAGTTGGTTGCTATTATTTTAAAAAATACCAACTCACATTAACTAACAACTTTTAATCCCCCTACTATTTAAATAAACACAACTTACACTAAAGTAATAATTACTTCACTATTTTTATTTATACAATTTAGCACTATTACTCTTTAAAACAACTACACCAAAAAACAGCTGGAAAGACTATTCTGATAATTGTTCCGCTCGATAAAGTTACCAAGTATTGCATAACATTTTGTAATATTGCTCAAATTTTATTTTGGTATTTTTAGGTGTTACCATTATATTACTGAATAACTCCAAACATTACAGAGCCATCAGTGTTGTCAACCAACTATGTATAGTCTTCTTTTTTTTCGATGCTGGGAAATCTATTAACGCACCCTGAAAAGGGTGTGTGAGACTCATTGAAAGATCAAAACACCCACTAAAACCCAGCGGAACCCTTGACATCCCTGAGCGGAGAACCAGAGGTACGAGTACACAATCCAGTCTAGTACCCCGGATGTACTATATAAAGTCTAACGCTATTATTATTATTTCAAATGCTTACAATAAGCCATTCGACAAGGCAAGAGAAAATGCATTGAGGGACATACTATTTTTATACTGCAGTTTAAAGTTAAATCCTTGAGCGGTTTTTTAGACGGAACACATGAAACTCATAAATTATTAATTCAAGAAGTTTTTATCATCATATCATTCTATACTTATATCCCTTTCAATTATATTCACAATAATACTGAATACCGTTTAATAATATTAAATTACAATGATACAAAATCTCTATTTAAAATTGAATGTTAACAATAATTTCCTTCTAGAATAGACTTCAATATAAACCGTAAAAATGTGCATGATTGAGTATAATTTCCATTTCAATTGTTAAGACCGGAAAATTTCAAAGTCAGCTAAAGACAGTCATCAGACAAGCTGCAACAGCTAGAAACGGCAGCTAGAAACTTGTGCCTGAAAAACGTATTACGATCAATCTGTTAATTAATCCGGTGGTTAAATAGCCGCAATGCACGCATATCCTATCAGATTGGCACGCAAAACGTAACAATCGCATTTTGGCAATAGACTTAGATAATTTTGAAGGCCTCGCCGGTGTAATTGTGCGAGTACTCGCTCCGATATCAGAGGTCATGGACTATTATAGGCTAGGCATACATGGGAAATCATATCTACCACCTTATTTTGGTCTGGAAGCCTGTGGCAGGCGCATTCCGGGGCGATGAACCATATAAGCAATAAGAGGTATATTATGCTACCACCTGCCTCATTGGTTTAGTGGTCAACATGTATGACTACAGACCACTTCAAAAATGGGTATTGAGTTTTCTATTAAGATTTTCTCAATATTTGCCCGAAATTGGGAAGTTGGCGGTGTGATCCAACCCCGTGCCTCGGAGAGCACGTTAAGCCGTCGATTAGGCACGGGAGTGCCTGATCTCTCTCCGGTCGTGTCGGCTTCCCGTCACATCGGACTATGATAGTGAATGATTAGAGAGTACACTTGCGTGCTATGCCTGCCCATTCGCAGTGAAGCAGCGTGGTGGGTCTACGCTCTAAAACCCTCTCTCATGTGAGTTAGCACGCTTGTGCTCAGCAATAGGACGGTAATGGGCTGCTACTTACTTACTTACAACCTGCTACCACATTAAACTGAATCAACACATAACTCTCCGAAATAAAAAAATACGTGAAATACCACATGGGGTGTATTTTTAATTAGTTTGTTTTAAAATAATATTTTATATTGAAATAATGAAATATTCATTTGCTGTATATATATTCTAGATCCATTTAAGGCTATTTTCTAACAACGCAGTATTAGCAAGTAGATTGAATAAATATTGACGATCTCGTTGATGTAATGATGCAAGTACTCGATTCCCTTGCACAGGATTGCCAACTTTAATTATAAATTTAACTCCATATTCAGTTAAGAAATAATTAATTATATATAAATATAAAAATAGGTACAAGTAATGATTTGGTCTTATTTCATATTACAATAATTTATAGCTTGTAGTAGAGTGGATATAGAAAAACACTGTAAATTCACATACGGTTTACAGTAATAACAATAAATCTAATTAAACATACAGAATTTGCTTTCGAGTAAATCTTTTGCAATAAATCGACACCTCAGTAATGGTGGAACAATTGCAAACTGCGGGAAACTAATTATAGGTATCTGTGATCAAATTTGCACGTGAAAGATTTATAGCGATCTTAAATCTTAAGTAGAGCACTTAGAGAAGATTTACTTAGTATTATTTACACTTTACGAGTATAATACTAAAGTATTAGATTCTCATTACGCAAAACGATGTGGTAAAAACAAAAATGAAGTTAATACATGTAGATTTCTACCAAATGTGAATAATACCAAACTTAAATGTATAGGAATGTTTAACTAATATTTAACAATTCTTAAACTATTTGTTCCACTAACATCCGAAAGCAATGGGCGGATTTTGAAAGGACATTAATTTAATCTTATATCTGCATATAAGTTATAAGGTTATTATACATTTATGGTGTTAAAAAATATTTTTTTAAAGATATGAGGCTATTTGAAAATAACTACATAAAAGTAATTTCTTAGATTTAAAGTAAGTGTAACATTTGAAACCTAATTCTGTACGTATTCGGAACAAAAGAAATATTTAAATTAAACGGTAAATATTATAATTATCCCTTTAAAAGAAATTACGAAGCATACAAATTATCCCAAATGACTTTAACGACCGATAATTAATATTTAAATTGACAGCTAAACATTTTTTAAAGGGAAATGAGCATCTAATAACCGATCGACGATGTGGAAATCACAATTAGATGTTGACATAGGCGATTGCGTTTAGATTGTTGCTCCTAATACAAATTATGTATAAATTACGAAATCAAACACGACGAGCTGAAATTGCTTTTGTTTTTGAACCATCTAGAGTGAAAATAACTATAATATAGACAAATAGACTTCCCTACTTTCAGATTTTAATAAAAGGAAGTTTAATATCAAGAAATCATAATTTATACAATACTTGATATTATTGGTTTCTACACAGCATTTTACAGAAGCGTTAGTTTTTGTTTGGCGGTTCGGATGTGATCAAAATACTAGATTTTCCTAAAATTAACCCTTTGAGTGCACACTGGGCCTCTGTCTAAAAAAAAGTCTTCAATTATATTTCCTGCATTAGCTGCCAAGATATTAATAATTGCCAACGGGTGCAAATTTAAAAGCTTTTAAACCTATATGTCAATAAGTATTTATGCTGAAAAGCCACGATGACTTAGTGGTGACAAACATGGATTCTCCTTTAGAGACCACGTATTCGAACAGTTAGGTTTCTCTTTATAATAATGAAACTTACGTGCTTTATCGTTCTTTTCAGTCCCTTATTGTGCTTTTCCTAGGGTAATTCTAGGGTATGTGGACCCTGTCAACCCTGAATCTATGCTCGAAAAACCTCTCCTATGAAACAGTGCTACTTTCTTTTTAATTACATAACCAACTTTATATTAAACAAATAAAATTGAATAAGTCTGATTAGTTATAGTGTTAAACTGCGAAAATAAACGGTGTTGAAGTATTGTAAGAGTTTCGTGGTTCTTTTTTCGAATAAAAATTCAATCTTCTATTATATTTCCTGTATTTAACAGACAAGGTTTCCATAAGTACCTACGGGCTCATACTTCAAAGCCATTAAACCTATATGTCAATAAGAAATCAAGTGTGCCGTCCCGTTATACGCACAAAAAGCTGTTGTGGGTCAATGGCACAGCGAGATGCTCGCCTCCCGCATTCGCGTAAATCGCGCCTTAACTTTTTTAAATTGAATTCGAAACGGTACGAAACCATCTCTTTGCTTAAGTGATTACTATACAATTGATTTGTGTTTTATATCGATTTGAAAACATTAATTCTCAATATCTTTATACCATAACTTAAATTAGCTAGATGTACTTCTCTTGTACTGTTATCGAATAGAACGAAACCGTCAAAATAAATTAGATATTTTCTTTGAAGTGAAATTTCTTTAGGCTCATGAGGGTAAGTTTTTTATATATAAAACGCGTGCTTATCGTCACAAAGATGTGCAGCGTTTTTAATGCTAATTCGTTTAAAGGTTAGGTAGTATTTATATTTCTAAATAATATGTGGCAATTTAATTTTCCACTCGTTTAACAATTTAATACACTATTTTTCATAAAATATATAATAAAAATATTTCACAAATTCTCCTATCCAAATTTTTAATTGAAAAACACAATTTAATTAATAATTTCTGATATAGACGAAAAACAGTGGCATTTTCATTTAAAATTTGTCATTTAAGATATCACTAAATTTTAAAACTTATTAACCTTTAATATTTTAATGACAATTAAATTCATTGTATTCTTAAGATATTTTCCTTTTTCCATCCCTCTAAGTCGCTCAAATGTAAAGTTTTAGATTTGAATAAAGACAAAGTTTGCCAAAGAAGTTTCACTTCTGACATGTGTACTTAGTAGGCACGGACTTTTAATTTTAATTATGCTGGGTTTTTGTCTGACTTAGGAACCGAATAGGTTTCATATTAATTTATAATAATTATTTTGCCTTTTGTTAAAACTGAGACAAAGTAAGGTGGTGAGTTCTGCTGCCAACTAAGGTAAAAATGTTTAAGTCCCACATATAATGTGTGCGCAGACGAAGTTACGCGGGTCAGTCTGTATAATATATTAAATCAGCTTATCTAGAACCGCACTTTATTATTGCAGTTATTGAATCTAAAAAACTTCATTTTACTCATTTACCTCAATGTTCTGTTTATCGCAATTGTCTCTACCTTTTTTTAACATTTGAGCCTGTTAATGGAACCAGTTATTTATTGTGTTTCACTCGGCAACTTGTGACAAAACTGATTCAATCTTTAACACCACTTTTACTCTTTCGTTCTGTTTAAATTTTGTACACCATTGATATCGGCAACTTTCACTATTTTGTACCAATAAATACCCACTCTTGTTCAGGTCGATTTATACTTGGTTTAGTTATGGGCACTATGAAATCTATGTCACTATAGCGATAGTTATATAAATATTGCATTAAATACGTTGAACCATTTTTTGATTACACAAATTTAACAAACGTAATTTGACTAAAATCTAGTAAACTCCAAGATTTAGAAAGTTGTTCGAAAGTTCATATTACTGTATTTGATACATTTGTTTATATCGAAGCCTATGTTTTTTTCTCCAACTCCATTACAGAAAAACAATATTCATATTCTATATATTAAAAAATTAGAAATTGTGTGAATATCAGTTCAAAAAATATGGAAAAAGCGTATTGAGTCACCGTTTATGCTGCGAGTCCCTTTGCGTAATTTCAAATTAATGTATTTTTGAAGAACTCATTATGAGTGGGTGAGTGATTGAGTTTGTTTAAACCGTCGTCGTATTTACCGCCTTTCTAATGAAACTGCATGATATCGAAGTCTATAAAAGAGATAGCTATAGAAACTATTTTGGTATTACATACATATATGAATTCTCGTATTCAAAAACAATGTTGTCTTATTACAAACAGGCCAACGTTTAAAGAAACAATACAGTAGAAGACAGCAAACATAAGTTATTTGGTACCGGTGTGGAATACCTAAAACGGATGATCCAACTGCATGCCAATTCTAATACAAATAGTATTTAAATTAGAGGCAAATGAACTCTGTACAAAGACGATTAACATACTGATATAGTTGTACACGTATTACAGTGCTATGAATGAATTTCACGACTAAGAAAAAAGGTTTCCTTTTTTATGACTGACTATGATCTAATCTTATGAAAAGTGATCATACACTTTCGTTATAATAAAATATTTTTTAATCAAGTATCAAAAGCACCTTTGAATCTTCGTTAGTCTGTCCGCTGGTAATACATCTACCACCGGTTTATAAAGTTGATTTCGCTAAGAAGAAACGGGCAAGAAACTCAATTGGTACTCCTTTTAATATAGTTTTTGTAGGTTGCAATGTGTATAGCTCTCAACTGCAACTGGAATCAAGTCCAAACATCTTTGTCGCTTAAATAATCTTCCCCATTTGTAAAAGAACGTTTTTCACATTTTTTCTTAAAACTACGTGGAAGCAAACTCAAAAGTGATTCGGGTCGTCGTCGTCGTCGTTGTCGTCACTGATGATTTTTGAACCTTCTTCACTCTAAAATATGCCGTTACAATTTTTTTTATACATTCATATACTGTGTTCAAATCATAAAAAGTAAATTACCTGTTACAAGTTTAGTACGCTTTTACCTCAGACTGTATCGTTCATTACCATCAGTCAGACGGTTAATCTGTCAATAAAGTAATGTAAATTATGCAGGCATAAAATCTCTAGTAAACTAATAAATAAATAAAAATCCGACCGTCGGTTTGTAAGGAATGGTTACCAGTAGTACAAAAGTTGCTAACTTGACCCAAAAACAAATAGCTGTGGCTTTTGACATATACTTTATAACATGCTTATAACTATACTGTCACACTCTTCGTTACTCACGTGTTCTGAGAAAACGGGGTGCCGTAACCGGTTTCATCGTCAAGTAAGTGATGTAGCGAATGTGATTTAAGATGATCTTAGTCACTGGACTTTAGAAGTTATATTACATCGAACTCAGATTTACAAACATCAGCACCTAAGGCAGGTCCGGGTCCGCTAATAAGGCGAAATTGTTGTCCTTGAATTTGAAAAGTATTATCTTTTATTTTCTATAAAATGTCTACTTACTTTTTATTTATTGAATATTACAATACATATTTTTAATTCCTTACGTTTTTTATGTTTCTTCTTTAGTTATAAAGACAAAAACACGTGATTGCACCTCATATAACATAAAGCAAAATTGTTACAATTTCCAAAAGGCTATATAAAACTAACAAGTCGTGTAAGGGCAACTATTTATGATATATAAAGTTTTCAGACGATATAAAGATATCACTGAATAAAACTAAAATGAAAAGAAAGCTAATTGAAACTGGCGAACGATAAAAAAACGTTGGAGAGAATGTATAGCTCTAACTTAAATAAAATAACTTTAATTGATATTGTAATTATAATGATAAAAATGAATGCTCCAATGTGTGTAATGCGGGTTCTCCGAACAGAAGGAAACTGAGTTTCTTTAAATTTGAAGTCATCCTTTATCGCAAACATGAATTGTCCATGTCAAATTATAAGAGGATATGGCTGTATTAGACGATTCAAAAGTCCTTTAAAAGCTTGATTGAATGAATAAAGTTTAAATTGATTTAAAAAATTCTTGCAAAGAAAATCACAGTCCGTTATATATAAATAAAAGATCAATATAAATTGGCGTTCGTATAATAACGGAGCAAGACTCAGCTTACTGAGGGATGGAATCCAATATTACTGTTAGGCGCGAGCTAGTTGGGTGGGCTGCACTCACGACATCTACGAGTCACGAAAAATAGACGACTGGCGAACGCGACGATCATAAATTTCTGAAAGACAAAGTATAAGTAATATTATAGTTAAGAATAAAGTAATAATTATAATATTTATTTATTCGGTGCAACAAAGGCATATCACAAGGCATAAAAAAATATTTGATATCAGTATCATATAAGGCTATGATACTGATATCAAACCTTTATTTATTTATTTTTTATGTTCCGCTAAATATGCCGGAGCGTATAGTTAAATGAAAGCATATTATATTTGATTTCCTGATAAATTTTACTAAAAATTTTAGTACAATAGTAAGTAGCAGTCCATTAACGTCCCACTGCTGGGCACAGACCTCCTCACTCATAGGAGAAAGGGTTTTTAGACCACAGACCCACCACGCTGCTCAACTGCGAGTTGGCAGGCATAGTACACAAGTGCACTCTTTATTCTTTGACTCTCATAGTGCATGTGATGGGAATCAGACAGATCAGAGAGAGATCAGCGGCAAGGGTTAATAGAAAACTCAATATCGATTTTTGAATTGGCCTGACCCGGAACTCGAACCCAGTACCATATGTCTGTAATCGAATATGCTAACCACGAGTCCAGTAAGGCAGTACAATAGTACATATCGCTGATATAAAAGCTATGATAGGCCAGTGGAGTGCCACGTGGATTCTCGTTTATAGGAATTGAGTTTGAATCCTGTGCAGGGGCCTTTAGGTTTAGGAAGGATTAGAAAACCCACATGCTTGATTGTTCTTTCATTCCATCATTGTACTTTTCGTTGCTAGACAATATCCGAGAGAAAACCTGCATAACCTGGGAGTAAATCTGAAGCATGTGTAGCTTGCTAATACACAGTTGAGCAGCGTGGTTGACCTATGCTCTAAGAACCCTCCCTCCTTTGAGGCGGGAAGGCCTACGCCCAGCAATGGAACGTTAAGAGGCTGCTGCTTGCCTTACATATCGATGCTTTGGATGAATTATCAAATTATTTTCAAAATTTTAGCTAAGAGCAAGACATGATCCAGTATGTATATTCTTGTAATAAAAAAATCCATGTGCAAATTGACAACATAAAATTTAATTATATTGATTAGTCGATTTAGTTTTAGTTGATTTGGGTGGTTGATTTAGACGTAATGATTAATTTTCAGTGTGTTTTTGTGTCACAATTCATCAATAACATGTTACTTTGTTACAAAAACGAAATACTACTGGAACTTTAGTAAAACTTTCTTAATAGTCTCCAAAATTAGAGATATTATAAAATATTATAAAAACTTTCTCTGTGAGCTGATAGGTCCGAAAAAAACAATAGAATCGTTTAATCTGAATTCGTACCTATAATCCTTTTATTAACTGATATTTACACTGCAATAATATATGATCTAAAATTTCAGTTTTAATTACAAATAAAGGTTAAAAAAGCTTTTATGTGTAATTATATAATAGGCAAATCCAGAAGCATTAATTTTTACACAGGAAAATCTCCGTATTACATCTTGTTATCTTGTACTCGTATATAAGAGCCTAAAGGCCGTTGTTTAAGATTATTATTACAGAATCACATATCTCGACTTCATAATCAATATTTAACTGTGACTGTGACTTCAATGGGCAATTATAGTAAGTAAATTGTATCGATAAACATTACAAATCTGCTGGTATCATCACATATCTAGAAACAAGAAACGGACAGCTGTTATTACAGCTTTAGTATTACATGCTGCAATAACTTGAATTCTTAACAGTTTATACGAGTAAGAAGTAGTGTGGTAGCCTACCATTCACAATAAATCGAAGAAAAACTAAGTTCTTATTTCCTTGTATTAAGTAGCTATAGATATTAACAAGATCATTTCTATACAAAGAAAAGCAAAAAAATAACTACATCTTAGAAAGTGAAAGAAATAGCTTCAATATTATTTTATCAATAATCCTTAAAATCAAAATCAAAGTATTCCTTATTCAAGTAGGCTCAAAAGGCACTTTTCAATTATCAGTAGGCGCGAAGGAACCCTTTTAACTTTACATTTTAAGTCGTTCTGGAGTATCATCATCAGACGTACATTAGAATCAGAGTGTGGAAAAGAAAAGAAAAAAAAATCGACGATTCAAAAGTGCTGTAATATGCCTACTTGAATAAAGATATTTTGATTTGATTTAATTTGATTTGATTCAGTAGTCTGTCCGTTGGTAGCAAATCTCCCACCGGTTCGGAAAGTTGAATCCGCTAAGAGAAACCGGCTAGAAACTCAAGGGTTACTCTTTTAAAGATACTTATTGCTTCTGTGTGCAACTGGAGTCATCAAGTTCAAACATTTCTATCGCTTAAATAATCTTCAAAATTGTAACATGCCTTTTGTATACGTATGTTTTTGAGATAATTCTTGAAAATGATGTGGAGGCAAATCTAAAACTGATTGCGGTATCTTATTAAAAATGCGTATGCTCAACTCGTCACTCTAAAATATGAAATTACAAGTTTGTTTTTATTTCTTGTATTAACATTGTGTATTTCCCCTTTTTTTATTGCTTAAGTGAATATATAAGATATAATTCAATACGTATTGCGACGGTATTGCAAGAATTGATGTTTCTTTGAATTTATAATTAAGACAAGCACGAGATCCGCGCAAAATTGATGTATGGCAAATATTTCTAAAAACATTATCCCAAAATTTAAAGATTATAGTTTTGATAGTGCAGGTTCTCATATATGACTATGAGCATGCGATATATGAGATATTATTTATTGCCGACATGTAAGGACAGTCAAGCGCTATGACTATATTCACACCTAATGGTAAGTGATGATACAGTCGAATATGGTAGCTCGCAAACTTGGAAAAAAAGGTAATTTACTTGTAATGGTTTCTAAACAGCATCGTATTAAAACGCATTTTTTTTATTTATCGATACGTGTTTACTGTTAGATGGCAACTAACCCACTATTTATGAAAAAATTTAAATTTATATTTTATGAAAAATAGTATATTAAATTATTAAATGAGGAGTGACAATTTAAAATCCCACATGTTATTTGTCTTCTACATCTTCGTGACGCTAATCACGCGTTTCATCCGTAAAAAATTTACCCTCATGCGCCTAAAGAAGTTTCACTTCAAAAATTAAAACCGCTCCATATTCACAAACTATTACTGTCATTGTCATAATACAATAGCGAGTCAATGTTATAAAACTATATTCATTCGTAAAGCGGTAATCAGTTTGGTACAAATCGATAATTATTATTATGCGGTTATGATGAATTTTGCGAAACATCGAAACTGTTTTTGTTGATATAACATTGAAAGCATTCTGTTTACTGCTGCATTATTCTTACTTTACAAAGACTAATGCAGCAGTAAACAAAGTCTTTCAATGTTATATAAAAAAAAAATTGTAATATAAATAACTGCAAAAAATTAAAGTATAAAATCTGGTTAAGTAATAATAAACGAGACTATAAGTAAATCTTTTTGATTTTTGCAATCATGTAAATGTCATAAAATCTTTTCTTGACAAAAATAAAGCACTAATTTAAATGTAACTAAATATTCAACTAATATTAAACTAAGAAACAAAATACATAGACAGACAAAGAAAAAACAAAAGAAAGAACATCCTGAGATGTATTAATAATGAGACATTAAACAAAAATTAATATTACTTTTTGAAGTAAAGGTAAAAGGTAAGTAGCAGCCCATTAACGCCCCACAGCTGCGCACAGGTCTCCTCACTCATATGAAAGTGGGTTTTTATAGCATCGACCCACAACGCGGCTTCAGTGCGGATTGGCAGGCACAGTACACATGTGCACTCTCTATTCTTTCACCCTCATAGTCTGATATGACGGGAATCCGACACGACTGGAGAGAGAGATCAGACGGCTTAACGTACTTAACTTCGGACAAATATTGAGAAAATCTTAATAGAAAACTCAATACTGATTTTTTAATTGGCTCGCCCCGGAAATCGATATCAGCACCTCATGTCTGTAGTCGAACATGCTAACCACTATAACAATGAGGCAGGCTTTTCGAAAACAAACTCTTAAACATAAGTTTCCCTTTGATCCTTAATTTACTTACATTTAGAAAAAATATGACAAAGTGTACACTCATATGCACATTTTATAACAGAGAAAGAAGATATATATTACCAATTCAATTATTTGTAGAAAAAAAATAAGATGTACTGTGTACTATCACAGGAAATCCGCTAATATCAGTAGCGACATTAATCCCCGTCTTATGAAAGAGCTCTTTGTGTGGCTTAATGGAAATTGCTGCCTAAATTCAAAGGCCTCAATCAATGTGGCAATTTGTGTTTCAAAGACTAAGTCATCAGTCATCTAACTTAACATCATATAAAATACAAGCTAAGCCTAACAATTTATTATCAAAGTTATTAAGCATTTCATTAATCCATTTATTAAAATGAATAGACTTTGGATAACGTCCTGATTTTATAATTTTTTGGATCTCTTTTCAAGCGTACCTTATTTATTAAATGCTTAATTTACAGCCTAAATATTCGACAAGCGGCAAATGAATGGTGATACGGTAATTTAATTTACGTAATCACATTTGGTTCCCACATTTCTTAACATTACCGAAGCAACAAACGGGAAAGCAATAAAACCATGTTTCATTAATACAAGTTAGAAGAGCAAGACCCAAGAAAATTATCATATACGTGTGAATGTCGATATTACAGAATTACTATTGCTAGTAAACTACCCAAACATCTTACTCAATACAGGAATACTTAACCCCAGTGTCGAGTATAAGAACAAATCTGCAACTCGATTCCGTTTCGCTTACAGCTTCGCGTCCATCCACGACCCCTTTCGCAGCGTAAGGAGTATTACTCGGTTAATTTTCGATTATCATGCATTGGTCCACAGATGTAAAATAAATCAAGTTATTGGAGAAAATACGCCTACTTACGCAACTGACCACTCTTTCATACAGTGTTGAAATGACGACCCACGCATGCGAAACACGAAAGTAATAATTAATTAGCTTGGCGACAAGTTTGACACTATACATAATTATTCGACAGATTTTGCTTTGTCTTAATTATGAATAGTAAATAAAATAATTATTAAAAGCGTAATGATTATTCTAGTAAGTTAAGTAAGTAGCAGCCCATTAACATCTCACAGCTGGGCACAGGTCCCCTCACTCATAAGAGTGGCTTTTTAGAGCATCGACCCACGACGCGGCTCCACTGCGGATTGGCAGGCATAGAATACAAGTGTACTCTCTATTCCTTCACTCACATAGTCCGACGTGACGGCAATTCGACACGACAGGAGAGAGATCAGGCGCAAGACTGACGGCTTAACGTGCTCTCCGAGGCACGGGAGTGGGTCACACCGCCAAATTTTTTCCAACTTCGGAGAAATATTGAGAAAGTCATAATAGAAAACTGAATATCGATTGCGAATTGGCCCGACCCGGGATTCGAACCCAGGACCTCATGTTTGTAGTCGAACATGCCGACCACTAGACCAATAAGGCAGTCGTTTATCCCAGTTTTTATATTCTAGTATTCTAATCTAATCTAAACCTAATGTTAAGGAGCGAAACACAATTTTAATACGAGAAATAAAATCAAACTTTTAATGCCATATTTTAGCATGAAGAAAGTTCAGAAACCATTTTTCGGATTGAGTTTACGCATTTTTAATAAAATAACCACTTCTGAGTTTGCCTTTATTTAAAGCCCTATTAAAAAAGCATATTATAATATTGAAGATTATTTAAGTGACAAAGATGTTTGGACTTGATTCCAGTTGCTCATGAAAGCTAAACACATTGTACCTTATAAAAACTATGTTCAAAGGAGTGACCGCAGAATCTTACCGGTTTCGTTTCAGCGGAATCAACTTTCTGAACCGATGGTAAATTTATTACCAACGAACAAACTACTGACGATTCAAAAGTGCTTTTTGATCGTACTTGAATAAAGAATATTTTGATTTTTATCTCAACGTTATATTTATTGTTTTCTTGATATTCTTACACGAAAAAAGGTGTAGTAAAAATAATAATAGGTAAATTAATTATTCGCAGCGCGCATTCTGTCAATCACTGACAATTATATCAAAGTTTATATTATCAAAACCACTTAGAAGGTTATACTAGAAAAGTGTCTATGGTGCTTGAGTTTATCTTAAAATTTCCGATGTTCCACGTAACTTTATTAATATTTTCATATTTTATACACAATAATAAAAGAAGTACCAAAATTCGACCAGACGTTCACGCGTTTTCGTGATATGGCAAAATAGGAACTCATTTTTATACATAGTCGTATATATTCAAAGTCAAAATATCTTTATTCAAGTAGGCTTATTACAGCACTTTTGAATTGTCAAATATCGTTTTTTATTCATATAATATTTCAATGTATGACTGATGATAACATTAAAGAACGACTTACAATCTAAAGTTACGAGGGTTCCTTCGCGCCTTGATCTGAGAAGAGCCCACAACAAACTCACTCGGGGGTACGTTTTTGTTTAGGTCATCATTATGTATATGCTTGTAACTACAGTATTAAATTTTGACTGCCTCGCTGGCGTAATGGTATGAGTACGTGCTCCACTAGCTGAGTTGCTGGATTCAATCTCCAGCACAAGATATATAATTACTTGCACGATCATTACAGCAAAAAAAAATTGTGTTCCATTGCGATGCTGCGTTTAAACCATGGTGCCTTTTACCAAATTAGCATCCTCCTTGGTCTGTATCAATACTTACCATCAGATGAGACAACAGTCAAGCACTATAACCTACTATAAAAAAAATTAAATAGCATACCAGCGAAAGTTTCACGTTAAATATCATTACCGGTCAACCATATTCTATTAAATAATCATTTATGGAGATAATATCGGCATCGCGTTCGGATTATATTACGCACGGATAAAGTTATGCAAAGTGATTAATTATTCATAAAATACATTAAAGTGCAGTACGCGATTGCAAATTCAAATATATTAATAAACTGATTAAGAAATAAGTAGGTGTTTATGACCTAACAATTAAAACTTCATTTTGGTTTTGATACTATATTGCTACGGCTTTGGAGAAATTTTTCACAGTTTTAATTAAGGCCACAGCTGAAAACAGAAGTCTATTGTTTAATATGGTAAAAACTCATATTAAAATTCGGAAAAACTGACTCAGAAAATCTTTTCAAGAATCTAGAATAGTTTATGATAAAAGTAACATACAAATTGGCAAAAATAACGCATAAAATATAACAGCCATTGATTGATTTAAACATTACGTTTCATTTTTAAGTTGCTCTCCAGTTCAATTAGTTTTAGCTCATTGGCCTAGTTGTTGGCATGTTCGACTACAGACATGAGGGTTCGAGTCCCAGGTCGGGCCAATTCAAAATCGATATTGAGTTTTCTATTAAGATTTTCTCAATATTTTCCCGATGTTGTAATGTTAGCGGTGTGCTTCACCCCCGTGCCTCGGAAAGCACGTTAAGCCGTCGCTACTGCGCCTGATCTCTCTCTGACCGTGTCGGATTCCCGTCACGTTGTATTATGAGAGTGAAGGAAGTGGGTCTATGCTCCAAAAACCCTGTCTCATATGAGTGAGGAGACCTATGCCCAGCAGTGGAACGTTAATGGGCTGCTACTTACCTTTTTTTATTAGTAAAAAATTATGTTCTAGTATAGTTCTGAAAAGTTATTAAGGTACATCTAGCGTATCCCAATCAATGTTTTCTGTACAAAGTCAGCTCTGCTCAGATATTAGCATAACTAGAGAAGCGCGGGCGCAGGTGAGCGAATAACGGTACTGCATATCGATGAAGAATGTCCGATCAGTTGAAATTCCAACTTTATTGTGACTTATATAAAATCTACTATTGGTTAATTCCACAAAATTTGATTTAATGATATATTCGAAAAGTTGCTTCGCAAACACAAGAGACAGCCCGCCGCTGAATGTCAGATTGATCTGTCAAAATAAATTTGCATTAATTGCTTTTATATAATGAGTATACACCTAAGGTAAGGAGAATGTTATTCCAGACAATGTATAATTAAAATTATTAAGAATAAAATGTAACATATATGAGGACGGATTGACTGGAATAATGATAAATTATTATAAATAACTACCGATCCAGTACGTGCTTCACTACGTATAGAGTGAAATAGTAGTAAAACAAAAAAAAAATATTGCTAGCTATTTTAAAACTTAATCTAAAACGTTTGGGTAAATAAAAAAGAATAATTAGATTTAAAAGTTTCAATAACAATAACAGCACAATCCCCATCTGAAAAAAGTTCCTGAGTTATAAAATTACAACGAAAAGATTGATTTTTATTTAATATAGATATCGCCAATTTTTTTCCATTACTACTACATCAACATTTCTTTTCAGAAGTTAATAAAATACTTTTAATTCGGTCATCATTTAAGCTAATAATGGACTGATATTAATATAGATGTTTTTTTAATATTTATTCGTTTAGATTTACTTTACCAAAATTTGTAAATTTTAAACCTACCTAAAAAGATTTGAGAAATCTTATATGATGGATATAAGAA
The DNA here is from genome assembly GCA_015832385.1 of Elymnias hypermnestra. Lineage (NCBI taxonomy): Eukaryota > Metazoa > Arthropoda > Insecta > Lepidoptera > Nymphalidae > Elymnias > Elymnias hypermnestra. The sequence goes on from JACTOM010000278.1 coordinate 2,686,069, forward strand.
TTTTACTCTAGATGGTTTAGGAATAAAATACTTGTTTATATTCCACAGAATTAAAAAAAAATACAATAATTGAAGCATCTTAAGAACTTTACTATGTAAGTAAGAATGTGTACTATGTTTGTAAGAATGCGAACAAATCTGAAAGCAAAATTCATGATCTTGAAAGTGAATCTTTATTGTTGCGTTATGTTTTTATGTTAAACGAATATCAGAACGTTCGTTATATGGTAGAATATTTTTTGATAGTTCAAACAAACATTTCAGTTTTATATTAATATGACATCACGATAAATTTACTTTCAAAAATATATATTAAATTTTTATCACGATGGATATTGAACGAGCGATTAATCAATCAAATCAGCGTAGTGTTTATTTTTAAGTTACTCGTTTTAATTTAAATATTAGATAAGGGCAATGTAAAAGTGGTATTAATATACAGTAGTTGTCACTAGTAGTACTAATGATCCGGTGTGACCATAATGCGATAAGGTTTAGTGAATGATTACAAAATGAATGGTGCATTTTATTAATGAATGTTTGTAAGCTACAAAACTAACGTTACTTTTAACTAAGAGGTTATGAACATTTCACTAGAATTTGTAATGGATTATGAAATTTGAACTTAAAATATGTGTACAACGAAAGTGTTCTCAGTACAATACTTTCAGATTATCGGCGATAAAGACGAAAAAAGGATTATACAATAACGCTTTAGGCATATATGCGTGTATTCGAAAAATAATATTTTTTATTCCATGCACTGCTGTACTCTCAAATTGATTTCGGCAAAAAGAAATGAAATTAGAAATGATTATTTGTTAACAATTTTAAATATGTCTTAATAAGTAAGTGAAAGAGCTTAGAGGTCTAAAAGGTCTTATATATAGTTTCTTTCTAAGATTTAAACCCTGATGAACAAAAGAGCTGTCTTTTGAAAAAAGAAAATAGGAAAGGACAATAAGCCCCAATCCATGTAACGTCTGTGAAAAGAGTAATCATTCTTGAAAGTATGAGCCTTTGGATATGTGACAGTAAAAAAGGATATCACTAGGGTTGTTTGTCAACGAATTACAAGGTCTAAGATGAACTTTACATATATATAAAGAAATATGGTTTCATTAGAAAGGCTATATTGCAAAGATGGTTTTAAATCACACATAACGCTGTTTTCAAAAGTATTGTAGTTGCCATGTAGATGACCACAAATATGGAGTTTACTATTGTTCCACGAGATCAGGACATCGCAGGGAATAAATAGATAAGTTCACATTTAAAGAAGAATTTTATTTCTGTAGACAGTGGAAAAACTGATATCTGCATATATAAAAGCGAAATACAACAGACTGACTCTTTACGATCTCCGTAATGAAAATTATATAAACTATTAACTTGCACTACATCGAAGTCGGTCTCTCTGCGATGTTTGCTACGAAATTATTTATTTTTGAATGAAGTTTTAAAGTTGTGAAAAAAATGACAATTTTTTTGTAACTTTCGAAGGTCGAAATCTTATGACTTAGACCGAAATAAAGCAACAGCACTCAGAGTTTATAGCTATGCGTGAACCAGTGCGGTGTAGCCATATTCGCCGCAATAGCTCTTGACAACAATAAGGCGTGTACTAACATGAGAACTACATGTTTGTAAGGATACGTAATTTGTTCCTATATTGTACGCTATCAAGCTTTGAAGCTATATGCTCAATATGGCTATGAAATCGAATTTTAATTATCAATTTGTTTCAAAACTTCCCACGGTGTACATCGCTGTTTTGGAAGAATAGTGACACTATTCAAACCAGACACTATTAAGAAAATTTTTCAAATCAATCTATAAAATCAGCTAGGATTTTATAGATTGTTTTGAAATATTTTCTTAATTTTAATGTAAAAAGTTATGAGGTGTGAATTCGGAAAGTTTCAAATAATTCGAAAATTTCGAATAATTGAAATATCTGTGAATTTTCAATAATTTCTATTAAAATTGTTAAAATCGTGTATCGAAATATTCTACTTACAAATAATATACTTTTCTGATAAACGAACTACATTCTCATCCGATTCAGTATTGTATTTGTTATTGTTAAAGAAAAATATGTAGAAAATCTTCAAATTTTGGAATTATTTATTTGATACGATATAATTTCTTTTATTTCATTATATTTAAAAAAACTATAATAATTGTTATATTTGTGTAAATATATTTCATGGTTTCAATAAAATTTATATAGACTATTAAATTTTAAATTTAAATATTTAACGTAAGAAAATCTGAATTGAAAATACTCGAAAATTCACAAATAATCTAATAGTTATAACGTAACGAATAATTCGGAAAATAACTAAAATTATTCGGAAGCTTTCGAATTATTCGAATTTTCAAAATCGATTCAAAACTTGAATCGAATATTAACATTCGATTCGGAACGAATAATTCGTAAATTCGAATTATTCGCACACCCCTAGTAAAGAGCTTAATATCTAGTGATTAAATCGCCCTGTTAGTCACTAACAATGAATCATACAACCTCCTAATTGTCTTCAATAATCATAGAAGTGTTTTAGGCTTCTAAATTTCTTTGACGATGGATCTTATAGTAGTATACTATATCCACCAATCTATTGAATCTCGACGTATTCGTTGAGGAAGGTTTATCTCCACGACTCATTCCATAAGAATATGGTACAAAGCCACACATTGCGCAGTTGAGATATCAATTACAAAAGCAAACTTATTCAATGGGACATGTCCGGAATGAAGCAGGGCTGTCTTTGTTAAATAACACGTTTAAATCAACCAATGACGTAATGACATTTTGTTGTGTAACAGCGTCATTTTTTCGGATTTGAGTATGAATTTTTATACAAGACAACGGATTATTCCGTTTAATACTATATTAAAATTTAGAAAATTTCAATTTGTGTGATTATTCACAGCGATTTAACCTAACATCGTTTTAACATATCTCATATATAACCAAAACAAGAAAGCAGATTGTCTTTTTCGGTGATTTTTTAACATATTTGAAATATAAACAAAAAAATAAACATAAAAATTCAATACGGAAAACGTTTTAACACAAACCACTAACTGCCGTACTAAAATTGCAAAAACTATATATACACATTTAGATATTTAACAAATAAGTCTGAAAATTTTAATACAATTGACAAAAAAATATCCTTGAAATTTTCCAGTAAATTACAAATATTAACTTTAATTGTTTTTATGGACAACACTTAGTTTGAACTTTTTTTATGGCAACAATAGATCCCGCAACATTTACTTCCTAAGTAATATAAGCGTTGGACATTCTATTTGTTGCTAAGAACTACATGATAATTGTACAATCGTGTATCGCATGACGTGACTCGGCGACAATACAAAGCACGATTACAATTTGCCGCAGAAAATCAAATGTATCCAATCGTCCATGTAATACAAATACTCAACTTATGTGATCATAACTCTGTCACTCACAAGAGGCATTCTTACTTTTCTACTCCTTTAAAGCCAACAATGGCCTCGTTCGCCACCGTGGGATCAAAGCTCTCCGATTACAAATAAATTCATATTAACTTTCAAAATTTCTTCATGCAAATTGGCTTTTACAGCACTTTTGAATCGCCAAAAATTATAGCCGTGTTAGAAAAAGAAGAAAGAAAATATCTTTATTTATACATTATGCGACACATCACAATATATTTTAGTACATTTTATAATACCCTGCGATGTGTGGCATAACCTAAAAAATGTTAGTTTCAAATTATTTTATTAAATAATTCACATCATAGTCCGTTTTTCTACATCACTTTTAATAAAGGATATAAATTTATTTTCACTGCTTAATGTACAATCAATATACTGTTTCATAATACATAATACAATATCGTGAAAGTAACGCTGATCAGAGACTGGCGCATCGTGCAAGATATAACTCTACCAAGTACATATGTATTTTTTATTGAGGCACTTAAATAAACTCAATAGAAAATCTAGAAATTGTAGAATCATAAACACTGCACTATGAATATGTTATAGTGGTTAACGATTAAAATACTAATCATAAATATTCAATTCAATAACTTCATAACAATTAAGGAGGTCGATAAAAAATATACTTTAACTAGTTCGATACCTTTAAATATTTATTAATAATTTAGTCTATGTTTGATCTAGAAACAAAATAAAATTAAATCGCTTGAATTTTGATAGACAACAGCACTTAAGTATAGTCGCAATGAATATTATTTGATAAGATGATGTTATTGAATACACCTCAAGCATAGTCCAATACAGTGATAAACCGACACTATAATTTGAGATAATTTATTTCCCTAAACCTCATTGGCAAAATAAAGAAGAGTGCGTGCGTAAAAAAAAACATGTCAGAAGTGAAGCTTCTTGGACAAACAAATTTTTAAGTCTTGTTTATATTAATACAAATCTAAAACTTTAGATTTCCGAGACCTAGGTGGGAAAAAGGATGATATGTTAGGAATATAATCGTCATCAAAATATTGAAAGTGTCTAAAATTAATACAAATGATTTATTGAAATCTAAATTGACGGCCTATAAATAAAAATGTCATGTGATTTTTGTCAATATCAGAAATTATTGATTAGACTTTTTTTTTCAATTAAAAATTCAGTAAAGAGTATTTATGAAATATTTTTATTTTACATTTTATGAAAAATAGTGTATTAAATTATTAAATGACGTGTGGCAAATTAAAATGCCACATGATATTTGTAAATATTAAAACTAACTAACCTTTTAAGGAATTAGCACATCTTCGTGCACATCTTCGTGACGCTAATCACGTTTCATCAGTAAAAGTTTTACCCTTATGCCCCTAAAGAAGTTTCACTTCAAAAACTGGAGTTACTTCCTTAAGAGAAAATTCAAATTAGAGGTTTTAAAAACGGTAAGCGTAAAGCTAGACTAACTAGCACTATTTTAAAGTAAAAGATAGACATACCCCGTTTCTGTAAAGAGAAACAATTCTTTAAGTAAATTTTAACAATCAGACAAAAATTTTGATCTTAGTTAAATTAAAACAATAAATCACATTATACAAACACGATGTAAAAAACAGAGAGCAATAACGGTAAAACTTCCTACTTCTCTGTATACATATTTATAAAACAGATATTGATATATTATATCGACTTTATTAATGTAAATAAAAGAACATAGTATCACATAACATAAACATTTATATAGAAATCCAGAGAAAAAGTATCGTCTCCAACTGCACAGCATCCGGAATGCACCTATTAAAGACACCTAACGCCTATTCAACGTCAATCTTTTGTCGCGTCTGTACATCCTGGCACCGCTATCAGTTTGTTGAATCTTTAAAAAATATTATTTCATTTATTATTTATTATCACAGAAAAACAGTTGCAGTGCCTCTTAAGTATTACGGTTATTTCTTGATACCGAGAGATACAAAAGAGTGGTATCCGTCTGAAATATCACGATATTTTATGTAACGATTTTTTCAATTATGTCAAAACCTAAATGTAAAGTACAAAACTGTTAGATTAGATAACTAGTATATTTTTTAAATAGTTACAATCTGTTTTAAAGTTAGTTGGTTTTGTGTCGAAAGTTATTGGTTTACTTAACAGGTTAAACGACAGCAACGAAAGGGTCCATTATTAAAAATTTTCAGTTAATTCCTACGCCATCACAAGTATTAAATTAATAAGAATGAAAGAAACCTTCAAATATTTTAAATTAGCTTTCAATAGACGCCACCTCGTTGGTTTAGTGGTTAGCATGTTCGGTCACAGACATAAATTCTTAAATTCGAGTTTCGCGTCGGGCCAATTCAAAAAAGGATGTTGAGTTTCTATTAAGATAGACCCACTCCACAACCCCACATTAAATATTTCCCCGAATTTGGGAAGTTGGCGGTGTGCTCATCCCCGTGCCTCGGAGAGCACATTAAGCCTTCATTCCTGCGCCTGATCTCTTTCCGACCATATCGGATTTACGTCACATCGGACTATGAGAGGATGGAATAGAGTGTAATTGTGTACTATACCTGCCAACCCGCAGTGGAGCACCGTGGTGGGTCTATGCTCTAATTACCTTGCATTAGGAGGTCTATGTCCAGCAGTGGGACGTTAATGGGCTGTTACAGACGGCGTTCTTAACAACCTCGCTGGAGCAGTGCGAGTACTCGCTTTGCTAGCAGAGGCCCCGACTTGGATCTCCGGTAGAACGAATGTAGGAAATTGCATTTTCTAATTTGCCTGAGTCGGAACCAGTGAGAGGCTTCGGTCGTGGCTAGTTACTACACTCCCAGCAAAGATGTACCGCCTAGCAATAAATTTGTGTTCCTGTGTAGAAACCATAAAAGGTAAAATTGCACATAGTGTACCATCATTCACCATCAGGCGTGATCACAGTGAAGTGCAAACCTTTCAGAAATAAAAGAACTACAATTTTCCGCATTTTTATGTATAAATATTCATTTAAAAAACATCAAGTGTGTCATAAAGTTATTAGTATTAATATATATATATCACTATTAATTTTAAAAAACGTATTTGATTTTGGAGATATAATATATAAGATGATATAATAAAAAGGGAAAGTGTGAAGTGTAAATGAAAATAGTGAAAATAAAAGGGTTAAATGAGTATGAAAGTACATTATGTGGACAAAAAATAAACCACCCAGTGATTGCATAGGTGAAATTATTATATTTAAATTTTAATATACAATAACAGATACCATTTCATTTAAAGTAAGTTCTAGTGTTAGTTTTGTAATTTTACTTTTAGCGCAAAAACGTTTTCTGAACCCGGCTAAAGATCGTTGAACCTTGCGAAAGTGAAACGATGTTGCAAATGCCAGAAGCTATATTCACTGCTACAAAAACCGAAAAATGGGCAAGATAATACGGTACTGATTTTGCTAACTGAAATAAATCAGTGTTTTAGAAACAAAAATGGTCTTTTATTTTTATAGTACACGCTCTCGAGTAATACAGCATAGAAAATCATTTTTTCTAGATAGATTTCATTCAATAGACCCCCAAGAGAAAATGACTTTTCTCTTCTTCCTTTCCATAATAACGAAGACATTTGTTCTACCGGCCTAGAGCTAAGCTAAAGAAAGAAATTTACATTGAGTCTCTTTGGCGCAAACAAATAATTTGTGTTCTCGTGCGATGCTGTGACCTAAAAGGTAAATGACCTCAAACCACGTCCGCGCGGTTCCATCTTAGACAGTATCATCACTTACCATGAGATTACAGTCAAGCGCTAACTTGTCACGATAAAAAATAGAAAACTATTGTGTGGTTAATGAAACCGCAATGCAACTGAAACCTTTTTAAATTTGGAGCAATGAGTCGAGAATATAATTGCTACACAGACAGCTGATGCAATCCATGGGCGCTGCCACGTTGAGTTTGGCTGCTCTGTCCAAAGCCATTCATTTTACCTCCTTTTTTCATAATAATAAAAACATATACAATATTTATGTCGTCGTCGTCGTCGCTTCAACCGATGGACGTCCACTGCTGGACATAGGTCTCACGAAATGATACCCACAAGGCCCGATCTTGCGCCGCCTGGCTCCAGCGGCTACCGGCGACCCTCTTTATGTCATCGGTCCACCTTGTGGGGGGTCTACCTACACTGCGCCGCCCGGTGCGGGGTCGCCACTCCAGCACCTTCGGGCCCCAACGTCCATCGGTCCGTCGGACTATGTGGCCCGCCCATTGCCACTTCAGGTTCGCGATTCGTAAGGCTATGTCGGTGACTTTAGTTCTGCTACGGATCTCCTCATTTCTGATTTGATCACGTAGAGAAACTCCAAGCATAGCCCTTTCCATCGCACGCTGAGTGACTCTGAACTTTCGTATAAGGCCCATAGTCAGCGACCACGTTTCGGAGCCGTAGGTCATCACTGGCAACACGCACTGTTCGAAGAGCTTTGTCTTCAGGCACTGAGGGATATTGGACGAAAAGAGATGCCGTAATTTCCCGAACGCTGCCCAACCGAGTTGGATTCGGCGGCTAACCTCTTTGTCGAAATTGGACCTACCTAGCTGGACTATGTGTCCCAGGTATGAGTATTCGTCAACAATTTCGAGAGCTGAGTTCTCAACGATGACTGGGTGGAGCGGAACATGGATATTGGACATAACTTTCGTCTTATCCATGTTCATTTTTAGGCCCACCTGTCGAGAAGCTCTGCTGAGGTCATCGAGCATTGCATTGAGATCTTCCAGAGTCTCTGCCATAATGACCACGTCATCGGCGAACCGTAGATGAGTGATGTACTCGCCATGATATTTATGTAATCTGTATGCATATATAGGAGTTATCCAGGTACCTATAGACTCATCACGATATCTCTGGAACCATAAGGCGTAGAGACTTGAAATTTGCAAGGAATATTTCTTTTGCTGAGTAGATGTCAACTAAGAACGAATTTTATGAAATTACACCCGCAAGGTGTGCTGCGCGGGTGTTAAAGATTGACTCATCACGATATTGCAGTAATAAACAGCAAATAGCTTACTGAAGCATTTATACGTATGTTTCTTATTTGTAAAACAATTTGCCTAAATTAATGAATATGCTACCAAAAAAACATTCCACGCAGACGAAGTCGCGGGTTCAGCTAGTTGTATATAAACGTCGAGTGTAGAAACTCCGTCGTTCCATGGGAAGATGAGCCGACTCGACGAACGTTACAAAAACGACCGTTTCAACTTAATATCATTGAATACCCACAAAATAAAGTAGGGACGGTAAAGAAGTTTTTAGGGTATAAATAATTATTATATCCGGTCCTCATTCAGATGTATAGAGAATCGTCTTTCAGACTGTTAAATATTTACACACCTATACTTGAAAACCGAACATTAATTTATAATAATACAGAGCATTAAAAGGAAATTTATTTTACAATCACGCCTTATCCTTGCAGCCCTTTGTAGCAAATCCCATCGCAACGCATCAGAATTTATGAGCAATAAGCTTATATTAACAGTAACTTTTACAAGGCATACGATGTGTATCGTTCACTAATGATTCACTATTGTAAAACAGTAACTGTTTTACTCGTAGCATCAGATTGCTTATTTGATATCTCGTTAATGAAACAGTACCTATATTTTAGTATATTCTATACACTTACATTAGTTATCTTTAAGTTTCTAAGATTTAGTTCTGCCTAATTTTGTTAATTTAGATTATAAAATCTCAAAACTGCCACATTGGTCTAGTGGTTACCATGTTCAACTACAGACAAGAGGTCCTGGGTTCGTGTCCCGGGTCGGAGCAATTCAAAAATCAATATTAAGTCTTCTATTAAGATTTTTTCAATATTTGCCCGAAGTTGGGAAGTTGGCGGTGTGATCCACCCCCTTGCCTCGGAGAGCACGTTAAGCCGTCGGTCCTGCGCCTGATCTCTCTCTGGTCGTGTCGGACTATGATAGTGAAGGAATAGAGAGTGCACAAGTGTACTATGCCTGCCAATCCGCAGTGGTGCAGCGTGGTGGGTCTATGCTCTAAAAAACCCTCGCTGCTCAGAGTGAGGAGGCCTGTGCCCAGCTGTGGGACGTTAATGGACTGTTACTTACTTTAGATTATAAAATCAAGACAACTTTTTAAATGTTCGTTTAAGTAAATAAAAGCTTTGGGTTCGACGTGCTTGCGTACAAAACACACAGGTCAGAAGTGAAACTTCTTTGGTAAACAAATTTTTAGGTCTTTTTATGTTCATACAGATCTAAAACTTTAGATTTCCGAGAATTTGATTGTCATTAAAATATTAAAAGTATCGAAAATTAATACAAATAGTTTATTGACATCTCAAACTACGAATTGTTAATAAAAATGCCACGTGTTTTTGTAAATATAAGAAATTATTAATTAAATTTTGTTTTTGAATTTAAAGTTTAGAAAAGAGAATATATGAAACCTTTTTATTTACATTTTATGAAAAATAGTACATTAAAATAATAAATTAGCATAAAAAACGCTGCACATCTTCATGATTCTATTCATACGTAAAAATTTTACCCTCATGAAAAAAGTTTCACTTCAGAAACCACTTCTTCGTCGAATTTAAGGTCCGTCAAAACATTCTGTTCAAGGCTCATAAATCGAAAAAAGATTTACGGCACCGCGATAAATTTTAAGTCCAGTTTGTTTTTACATGCCCATCATAGGTGGTAAATATAAGGACGTTTTATACGGCTGTCCATAAATGTCAAAACTGGCAATGCATACTGATAATTAGGGTTTGTTATTCAATATTTTATTTCTTCTTTTATTTTGCCAACGAAAACTGTACTATATAGTAGTATAAACGTAATACAAATAGAGAGCTTCGAATTCTGTTTTAAAAATAATTCAAATTCTCGTCAAATTTGGGATTGTTGAGCTACGTATGAAGCAGTGCCATTTATGTTAAACAAATTTGGTATAATGAGAAACAGAATTGTTTTTTTTTGGTGTGAAACGTATGTTGTAAGTAGCAAAAGTAAATAATGTTAGTTATATTACCTTAACCTAATATTACCTAAACTGATCTCGTGGCACTGCAAAGTCTACTATTGTTTTATTTCCGTTAACATAAAAGTTTTATCTCTCTTAGTTTATAATTACATTAGAAAAGATATGCAAATATGTGTACTGAATATTCCAGAAGAACTGTGCTAAAGAATGAAACAGTTATTCTTAAATACATAAAATCTTTTCTGTTTATATGTGTGTATGACATGTGAATAAAATGGCACATTATATATTAACATTATTTTCTTTAGATTGACATTTTAATTTCGTTATGTCTTTTAAATGGAATGCCCAATTTTAATAATTTAAAAAGTATAGAAACGGTCTTTAATAAAATATCATTTAATATGATAAGGATTAATACAGAGGTATGAATAATATGGTTTAATTATTGTCGGCTGGTTTAATTATAATTATTGTTATAACAACAGTACTTAGACTTAGTAGACTTTTTTGTAGATATAGATTCTACGTTCAATAATGTGTAACATTTTTTTGGTCTATCATGAATAGTTTCCTCAGCGCACGCGATGTCAGAGTTTTTGTGACCAATTTTCAGACCGTGGATTACATTAATGCATTTTTGTTGGGGATCCTTATTTTTATGAGAAACTACTAACAGCCTACGTCGCTTAGTGAAAATGCAGCTTCTTATGGTGAAAAAATATTTCCTCTTCATAATATTAGTTTAAATAAAAAAACTTAAGCTTTATATTTATTGCTTAGGTAGAAAATATTCTGATAGTTAGACTTCTACTCACACATATGATTCAACATGTTACATAAAATGAAAATCTATTCTTGCATGCGAATAACGATCGTCATAAAACAAAACAAAAACTTATTCAAATTGTCTTACGGCTAACCAAGTTGACTATAAACGTCAATTAGGAATACACGGCAAATAACTTCCAACAAGAATAAACAATGGTTACAAAATAAGTTCTCATGTTATACTTATTAGGCAAATACGATTGAGTAAGTAAAGTTTAAGTAACTGCGTTATCTCGACATCTTCAGGTCGCTTTGGGCGGTGTCGTTTGTAATATCACACTTTAAATCGAATTAGAGTTACTGATGTCGCAAGAATTGGACGTTGCATGCAATATAATAGTGAGATTATATTCTTTAAATTGACGATGCGTATTATCATTAGGTGCATTATAGGTAGAAATATAATCGGCTTATAATAAACTTCTTTTAAATTTAATGTTAAGTGCATGAACAACTTTAATACCGAGTCAATTAAATTGTCTTAAACGCCTTACAAAAGTTATAATACCTTTAAATTAAAATTATTTTATTTATAATTATAATGAATTTATCCTTTTTGACATAGTTTTTGCCCCCACATTCAAAAAGTAGGTTAAATTTTATAATGGCAATTCTGTGTTGGAGTTACTCTCATTACGAAATATGAATTTCTCCTAAAAATTTTATTACAAAATAATTAAAGCATTACTATATTATCGGTATAAAAATTAGTGAAGAAATCGGTAACGAGATAACTAACAGAATCTATGACCTTAAAAGCCAAAGCAACTATAAATTCCAATAAGTCCATTTATATAGCCCTCAGTTTCGTGATTTAATATTCATTTCACAGAAAATAAACATCGTTCTATAAAAAAAATACAACAGGACAGATGTTAACTGATACGAGTGTTTTTATATGTTCTAATATAAAATTTAGATATTTGTTCGCGATTTTTTCCCTTTTTATTGTAAATTTATTCCCCTTTTTATTAAACTAAAATTGTTAAATGATATTGTTAAACATCGTTCGTTGTATAATATATTTTGTTATAACTTAGAGTCTAATATTTATAAGTATGTATAATGTTTGTAGCTATAGCGTATACACTATTTGTCATCGCTAAAAATAGAATCATTTTTGTAATTAAAGTAGCCCCTGTGATTGGTAATAAATAAAACGCCAATCATAGGAATCACATTTTATCCAATAAATCGATAACCCCCGTCGCTTGCTTGTCACAATAGTGCACGTTTGTCAGTCGTAAAAAACCTACATTAGATGGCCACTTTCGGCAAACCGTATTCCTGTTCCTGTTTCCGGGTTTTCTGCAAATAACAGTTAGTTGGTGACAAGTGGGCGGCGGAGCGTTGGAGTGAAGAATCTGGTGGCATTTTCATTTATCCTGAACCGGCAAGTCTTCGCAAGAGTGAGCTAACGAAGGGGCTCACATTCTGGTCCTTCATCGTCGGATCATCGTAAACAATCGGTCGACGTGCTGCGCTGCGTTAGTTCGCCGCATCGTGGTCAACGAGTCTCCGTGGTACGCCGTGTTAGTTCGTCACGGCGGGAATTCACCGAGTCATCGTGTTCGTCGACAACCATCGTCAAAATGCCCCAGACGAGAAGCCAGCGCTCCGCCACCACCACGCCCACCAGCGGGGAATCAACGGGGGCAGGAATCACCGATCCCAGCGACTCATCGATCGGCGCTTCGAGCGGGACAGGCACAGTGGGCACGGACACGATTACACCCGCGTCCGTGTCAGACACAGCGGTCCGGCAAGAGGCTACCAGCGAAGTCGCTGCGGATCCATCGTCGTCTCGAAAAAACATCACCTCGCCTAACAAGCGAAAGTCGCCTGCGAACAGTACGTCGTCGCGTCGCAGGCGAGAATTAGTAAGGGCTAAAGAAGAGCTCCTTCAAAGGCAAGTAGAACTTGCCGCCGCACGGGTCGCCGCGCTCGAAGAGGACTCCGCCGCTGAAGACAGTGAGGAAGAACACACCGTCAGGGATGATAGAACATCGGCGTGGGTCCAGAGC
>JACTOM010000278.1:2702050-2719537 GCA_015832385.1 Elymnias hypermnestra
TAAGAGACAGATTTTGTTGTAACTTAGAGTCTGATATTTATAAGTATGTATAATGTTTGTAACTATAGCGTATACACTATTTGTCATCGCTAAAAATAGAACCATTTTTGTAATTAAAGTAGCCCCTGTGATTGGTAATAAATAAAACGCCAATCATAGGAATCACATTTTATCCAATAAATCGATAACCCCCGTCGCTTGCTTGTCACAATAGTGCACGTTTGTCAGTCGTAAAAAACCTACATTAGATGGCCACTTTCGGCAAACCGTATTCCTGTTCCTGTTTCCGGGTTTTCTGCAAATAACAGTTAGTTGGTGACAAGTGGGCGGCGGAGCGTTGGAGTGAAGAATCTGGTGGCATTTTCATTTATCCTGAACCGGCAAGTCTTCGCAAGAGTGAGCTAACGAAGGGGCTCACAATATTCATCATTAAATAAAACTTCAACGTTCTCTACTTTATTATTTAAGAAATCGAACTACCTGGCGTTCAAATGATGGAAACTTAGAATAGCCAAATATGTGTAAAGAAAACTGAAATATTTCCTATTTAAACGCTCTCTAAATTTCCATTGTTTAAATTGTCACTAAAGCATTCGTTATAAATAGTAGATTTTATAAAGGTATGTCTCATTACTGTCAATACGCTACACGGATTTATATTCTACCATGAGATGAAAGTTACATTTCCTTACATTTGTCAATACTACTTGTGTATTCAATTCAACTCGTGTTTTGTAATAATTCAAGAATCAAGATCAATAGTTTCCAAGAAGCCATTGTATTGCAAAGCGAACAGGTGAATGCGACAGATATGAAGGTCTTGGGAAATTGAACACTTAATACTTATTACAAGTATAACTTGTAATGGATATCAAACGGATTTGTTATCATTAAATTCTAGATTAAGATCATAAGCTTAATATATATACAATTATATTACACAAGATATATCCTAAAATATATTATATCCATATAAGAACTTTTTAGACACTTACTTTCCCGTAAACCAATGCGATGCTTTCTCAGGTACTTTTATTATCAAAACATCAACTCACATTAACTAACAACTCTATTCTCTGCACTACTTAAATATACATAACTTTCACTATAATAATAGTTACTTCACTATTTGAATTTATACTATTTAGCATTACTCCTCATGAAACAAATACTTCACGAGACACAGCTCGAAAACCTATATCGTAAAATTGATCCGCTTTTTAAAATGACCTCGTATTGCTTATCATTTCGTAATATTACACCATGATTTTTGGTATTTTTAAGTGTTGCTTCCATATCACTCTATAACTCCCATCATTCTAAAGCTATCAGTGTTGTCACCCAGCTATCTATACTTTATTGTAACACAAATGAGACAGTTGTTGTGGATTAAGTAATATGTATATCATCGATAATCACGAATAGATTAATTGTTTTAAACTTAAATTTTCGTGGTTTATTAACATATTGACTATTTGAACGGGTACATATCACGATGGCGATTTTTATCGGCAAAATTAAAAATTAAAAATCGCCATCGTGATATGTACCCGTTCAAATAGTCAATACGAATAGATTAGGTTTAATTCCATTATTATCACAAAGAATGTAGAACCATTAGCAATTTACAGACAATGTACTAGAACGAGCATTAAAAAAATTATTAACCATATTTTATATCTCCAACCGTCAACAATGCTTAAAAGAAATCAATTAAATAGAAAACGATGAGAAATATTAAAGCTATTATACTTTGCAAATTACGCTATGCGTTTACTGTCTTTTCAATTGGGAAATACTAAACCTCAGGTAATTACGAATAGGGTAATAATATCTAACAATGCAGTATTTGCGTGCTCATCTGCTTACGTAACGCGATTTCTGACATCAAGTATGGTTCCAATGTTTAAAGCGAACTAAGCAAAGGTGGTAATCACCACTGTAAGACATTAAAAGGAAAGACATTGTTTAGAACTTCCTTATAAGGAATGCCGAAAGAATATCCTATACTTTAATTAGAATACATACATACATACATAGCATCACGCCTCATTCCCATAGGGGTAGGCAGAGACAACATCCTTCCACTTGCCACGATCCTTGCATATCTCCTTCGCTTCTTTCAATCTCATTAAACCTTTCATACAAGTTCGTCGGTTTAGAGTACTCTTGACCTGGCCGTTATTTAAAATGTCCTGGATTTGGTCCAGGAACGTTCGCCTTGGTCTTCCCCTTCCAACTTTCGCATTCACTCTTGACTCATAAATCCTTTTTGTCAGTCTCCTTTCATTCATTCTCTCTACATGCCCAAACCATCTAAGCATACCTTTCTCAATTTTAGTCACTACGTCTTCTTTTATACCACAACGTTCTCTTATCACACTATTTCTTACTCTGTCACTCAGTTTTAATCCACTCATGCTTCTCAACGCTCTCATCTCTACCGCATTTATTTTACTTTTGTGATTCTTCTGCCATACCCAACTTTCACTACCATACATAAGTGTTGGCACCAACACTCCAGCATGCACTGCCAGTCTAGCCCTTTGAGACACCATCTGGCTATTCATAAAAGCATGCAGAGCACCATTTACCATATTCCCTGCATTCACTCTCCTTTCGATATCACTGTCACATGTTCCATCTTTTGTAAATTTAGATCCCAAGTATACAAATTCTTTCACCTCTTCCACTTGTTCCCCATCTATCAAAATATTGCCATTCATCATAGATTCATCTCGTTCAAAAGTCAATCAATAATGTCACTTATATTTAATTTTTCTTTTATAGTTATTGCTGAAAGGTTTGCGCTTGATTAAATGGTGATACATCTGAGGTGGAAGTGCGCTAACCTGGGAAAGCGCAATTTACCTCTTATATTCATAATCGTACCTGATCACGTTATTTTATACTGCGGCACTTCTGTTCTGCCTCATTGGTCCAATACAAAAATGGATATTGAGTTTTCTATTAAGATATTCTCAATATTTGCACGCTAAGCCGTCGGTCCTGTGCCTGATATCTCTCCCGTCGTGTCGGATTTCCGTCACATGGGACTATGAGAGTGAAGGAATAGAGAGTGCACTTGTGTTCCATGCCTGCCAACCAGTAGTAGAGCACCGTGGTGGGTCTGTTCTTTAATAATTCTCTCTCATATGAGTGAGGAGGCCTGTGGCCAGCAGTGGGACGTTAATGGGCTGCTACTTACTTACTTCTCTTCTGAAAGGATGGTTACTAGCCACGACTGAAGCCTCTACCCAGTCCAGACTTCGACGAATTAGAAAACGTAAGTTCCTATATTTTCCCTGCCGGAGTCGAACCTTGGACTTTTGCTAGAGAATTGAATACTCGCACCATTACACCAGCGAAGCCGTCAATTTTTTTGTAAAATTCTTAATAATTCGTCAAGAAACTATTTCTACGTTTTTATGTATATTTATATGGTACATGAGTATTTCTTAATAATTAATATTAATTTGCTAATGTTCCTGAAATACGAACTTTGATTTACTTAAAACATTATTTTTATTCTCTCGTATTTTGATCCATAGAGAGAGAATACACTTTATTGTACACCACACACAAAACATGAAATAGATACAAAAACTTAATTATAGGGTACAAAAAAGACGGTCTTATCACTAAGTAGTGATTTTTGTTGTATTTGGCTCATAAAACAACACAAAACACGAAAATCATAAGAAAAAATAAAGAAATGATCTCAAATCAAAGGTACAAATTGGATTATGCCTTATAAGCTCTATTGAAAGATATATGACTCTCCTTTCTGTATAAAACAGGCCGTACTTAGAATTCATTATCATATATTGTACTTGATTCCACAGATGTAATCATTGCTTTTTAGAAGGATTAGTTCTTTTTATAAGCAACTACTTGGCAGGTAGTTTGACCTTTCCTCAGAGATCAAACACAAAGGCACTGATGTATCGATAAAATTTGAATGCTGTCGTCGTTTTCCTTATGCATTCGTGCAGCGTGTATCATTTGCTGGCAAATATCGATTTGGATTTTAGATTGTTTAAGATATCCATTTATAGTTGGCGTTAGAATATACGTTTATTATTTGTTATAGTGCAGACTCCAAACAAAATAAATGCAGTGCATTTATTTATATAATTTTATACAATAGCATGATTGTATAAGATTATACGTACGTATAAAAGAATCTTATGATATTTTATCTCGATAACCTAGTAAAACCACCATCTATGAACGTTGCTAACCATTATGAACAAGTTCTTTACATGTTAAAACAAATCGTAGTGCAACTTAATGTGTATATAAGACAATATATTAAATAAATATAGTAACAACATACATACATAGCATCACGCCTCATTCCCATAGGGGTAGGCAGAGACCACATCCTTCCACTTGCCACGATCCTTGCATATCTCCTTCGCTTCTTCCATTCTCATTAAACCTTTCATACAAGTTCGTCGGTTTAGAGTACTCTTGACCTGGCCGTTATTTAAGATGTTCTGGATTTGGTTCCAGAACGTTCGCCTTGGTCTTCTCCTTCCAACTTTCCCATTCACTCTTGACTCAGAAATCCTTTTTGTAACAAATTACTCGGAATTCCTAATTTAACCAACATTCACTTCAGCTTCTATGGGTTGGGGACACATCCCCTTAATTGGTCTTTAAATGTACTTAAGGGATACATAAAGTTTAGGAGAGGGGCGGCGAAATCGGGCATTAGTCTCTTCATTTTTATATATCAGAGTTGCACTGTAACCAATTTATATCTTAATATAAAAACTGAAATGTAATAAATTCAACGATCAAAAGTATGTAACGAATAATTTAAAGACCACTTTCGATCTTTAGCGAACAATGTGTGGAAATTACAGCGTAATGTACCATTGCGTAAGCTTACGGAAACATTACAAACATTACCAGTAAGGGGTCGCATCTCGGCATGTAAGAGATGAACTCTGTGCCGTTGCAAATATTAATAAATATTAGCTAAGTACTTTCTATGGCTAACCTTTAGCAAGGGAAAGCATGTTTTGGGATGAAGTTCGCTTTGAACCAACATTGTACAGTTTTACTACTAATTAATACATGACATTTTGTTTTGTAGATGTCTAGCAAGTTACTTGTACTAATATCTTGACTTGTTACTTATATAAATATATTTTGACGTCCTTGCCGGCACAATTGTGCAAGTATTCCCTTCACTAGCAAATCTCTTGAGATCAATTCCCAGGAGGGCAAATTTTGAAAATTGTATTTTCTAACTTGTCTCGACTGGTGATGTTAGTTACCAATTTACCACCAAAGATATGTAGAAACCATAAGAAGTTAATTACCTCTTAAGGTAAGTAGCAGCCCATTAACTTTTCACTTCTGGGCACAGGCCTTCTCACTCATATGATAGAGGGGTTTCAGTGGAGGCATGTACACAAGTGCACTATCTATTCCTTCACTCTCATAGTCCGATGTCACGGAAATCCGACACGACCGGAGAAAGATCAGGCGCAGGATCGACGGCCTAACGTGCTCTCCGAGGCACGGGGATGGAGCACACCGCCAACTTCTCAACTTCGGGCAAATATTGAGAAAATCTTAATAGAAACCTCATGTCTGTAGTCGAACATTTCAACCACTAGACCAATGAGGCAGTTATAATTATATTTAACTCTTACTAGGTTAAAATCATTTCATCTTACGACTGTATCATCACTTATCGAGATTTCAGTCAAGCACCAAAGTGTCAGCAATAGAAAAACACCTTTATTGAATCACAAAATGCATGTTTAATATATATCGCTGCTTTCAAAAACTCGAGTTAAAGAACCAGCAGAATCCAGAATAGTCTATATTTTCTAATGTCAGAAATTCATATTCCTCATATAAGATATAAATGCTGTTATGGTATCATTATGTAATAGGTTGGTTTAAACATTTCGTTTATTTTCAAATGGCTCTGTAAAATTTACTTTTTATTAAATTATGTCACTATTCTTCCAAAGTATCGATATATGACATGAGGATAGTACTATTTTGTATTATTCCGTATATTAGTATTAATATTGTTGTAATATAAAATTTAAAAAGCGCAAAAGTGGGTTGTTAAATAAGTGAAAGTGCAATTTAAAAGAACAAATATCCACTCTAAGTACCATTTAGCGTTATCCAACCTCTTTGATTGTCCACCGTTATCTATCAGTTAATAAAATAAAATATCTATCTTAGCAATCGCTGCTCCGTAACAACAAAATATAACTATCTCACAGCGAATATAAGCAATAAGGCGTGTCTGTATCTACAAGACGTTCAAGATTAATTCTTCGTTTATGTTCCGGACGGCCAAGAAGTAGGACTAACTTTCTACTTGAACTAATAGATAGTAATGATATAATATGATTTTAACATCAGCTATTTTCAGTTTATGTAGAAACACAGAACAATTTCCGAAATATTACGAAAACATTATTGAATTGCGATATGAAGGATGTGAATACATGATGGTCATCAAACATTTCGATTTTAAATCTAAAGTTTCATGTAAATAACTATACAAAAAGGATCAATTCTTTTTCAAAACGCTTAGATTTTTGTTAGGTATAATGTACAGGTTTATTGACTATTCGTACGAATCCAAACTAACCACGCCAAGTTGCCCAAATCCGGGTTGACAGGCTATACACCCCCCAGAATGGCTCTCGGGATATGCAAGTTTCCTCACAGAAATTCTTCACAGAAAAGCACAATGATGGGTTGGAAAGAACAATCAAGCACATAAGTTTCAATTTTATAAAGATCTTGCCCAAGATATGTAACGGTAAAAAGAAATTAGCTTACTATATCTTGACTTGTTACTTATATTAATATCTTTGGACGCCCTTGCTGGCACAATAGTGTAAGTATTCTCTTCACTAGCTCTTTCCTTTGTTCAATTCCCAGCAGGGCAATTTTAGGAAATTTTATTTTCTAACTTGTCTCGACTGGTGGTACACATCGGCCATGGTTAGTTACCTATTTACCACCAAATATATGTAGAAACCATAAGAGGTTTATTACCTCCTAAGGTAAGTAGCAATTCATTATAATCTTACTAATGGGCCGGCCTTCTCACTCATAGGAGCGAGGATTTTTAGAGCATAGACCCATCATGCTGCTCCCTGCGGGTTGGCAGGCATAGTACATAATTGCTGTCTCTATTCCTACACTTTCATAGTCCGATATGACGGGAATCCACCATGACCGAAGGGAGATCAAGCGCAGGACCGACGGCTGAACGTGCTCTCCGAAGCACAGGAACATACCGCTAACTACGCAACACAGGTCAAATAGTGACAATTTTTTAACAGTGATCTCAATATCATTTCTTTTAATTCGCCCGACCCGGGACAAAAATCTAGGAGCTCATGTCTGTAGCCGAAGATACTGACCACTAGACCATTGAGACAGTTACTTAACTATGCTTGCCCAAGATTGATACTCGTATTCGCGATTTTTTTGAACGAGAATCCACGCGTCTCACCACTAGGCCATCATGGCTTTTGACAGCAATATAATAAAGCACATTTATTGTCACGCCCCAAATATACTGACATACCACAGCACAAACCAGTGTATAAGGGAAATGGAGTTCACGGGCGGTGACCCGGCAAAACGTCAGAGCGTAACGCAACTTCAATATCATACAATGCTGATGACCGTGTTAATTACGGACATTGCGTGGGACAGAAAAGCTCAAGTGAACATATAATGAATAGAAATCTTCAAAATATTTGGAACATGAAAAATTTAGGCTACTCTGAATGGTTATTTTTGTAATGAACGGCAAACACTATCTTAACTGAGCATGACCTATATAGATCAAGCGTAAGTAATATCACAATCAAAAAACAAAATATTATTTGTTTAAGTAGATTAAAAAAGCACTTTTGAATCATCAGTATTCTGCCCGTTGGTAACAAATCTGCTTCCGGTTCGGAAAGTCGATTCTGCTGAAAAGAAACCGGCAACGTTACGTGTTTAGCTTTCATGTGCAACTGAAATCAAGTCCAAACATCTCTGTCACTTAAATAATCTTCAACATTATAATATGCTCTATGTGATAGAACGTTTTTAACATATTCCTTAAAACTATGGGGAGGCAAAACTAACAGTGATTCGGTTATCCTCAACCCGCCAAATGATTTCTGGGCCTTCTTCACTCTAAAATATGGCATTACAAGTTTGATTTTATTTCTTGTGTCAAAATTGTGTGTTTCGCTACTTTTGTTGTATAAATAAATATTAACAAGGATATATAAAATGATATTCAATATATATCGCGACTGTGAGAATTGATATTTCTTTGAATTTTTCTCGTATATGAAAATAAGCAAGATACACCATTTTAGCAGTTCCAACATCAGTTGAGTAAGGACATATAAAATATTCTCAAAATCCGTCCAATTAGAAAAAAATATATAATAGTAAATTGCGTTACCAAACAATATGTCATAACGGAAAATAAAATGCATTTTGAATGTTATACAATTCATAGCTACGCGGTTCACAGTTTAAGCCAAATATCAATTATATGATATGAACTAAATTCTTATACATGATTCAATAAAGAAAAATGATACTGATGACACGGATGCTTTAGAGATTAGAGATAAAATGATACGAGAACGTGCATTTGTTTCTTAAGTGGACGACAATTATATACGATTATATAAAATTGATGAGATATGCGAAACGTTATTGCATAAAGATTCGCACAAAAAAGCTATCCACTCCATGGATATTTTTATAATCAATTCAAGAATCATTGGAAGGACAGAAAATAAGAAAGAAAACTTTACGATTGGTCTTTTATTAAATCTTCAAGAAGCTTTCTGTTCCCCAAAGGCTTACCCTACATGAAGCTGTTTCAACATCCCAATCAGGAGTTGCCTTGTCATAGAAATACCCATTAAACTATCAAGATATATATAGCAAGATGAAAACAGTACGACCTATATCCGGCTTCTAAAGTCCACTTATCATTTTGCTCTGACAGTTATGTCAGATTTCTTGACAGTTGATTTTGATACATGTTTACTCGTAGTTTCATCTAATTTTGCTTTAGTCCCAAGTAATTTCTCACGCGTATATATTTTAGGCTCAATTTGTGGGAAATCTAGACAAGATCGGCTAGAAATAGAGCTAAAGTCAGACGCATCATCTGGTTCATCGTCGTCATTTATTAACTGTCTATCTGTAATATCAAACTAACATTTAGTTAAACGTATTTACAGTAACATATGCGCATGATGAAGATAGTTGTACAAAATAACAATTTTTGATATCTCTGCTTGTGTGTTTATTTTTTACCAATCTCTGAAAAGCCTGGACTGACATTATTTTTATTGAGATTTAGAAAAATGTATTTGGATAATAGTACTTAAGTGGACATGGACAGATAATTCCTGACATATGCGGTATATAAGACTATCCTCAATAAATACAGTTAACTGATCAGAAAATCACTACTGACCATATATCTCGATTTTTACGTGACACGCATGACCATCTATTGATTCCTCGAAAGCAATAAGAGCTTCCTCTATAGTTTATGAGGTCTACTAGCAACTTATTTTAAGTATAGTACTGATGGCAAATTTATACTAATAAGATAGCAAAACATCATAGCAACTTTGTTGCTCACGTAATGAGTAGTTGAGTGGAATGTTAACATCTACATGACCATAGGTTATATTGTATATAAAAAGTATATTCGTCGTCGTACGTACAATATTCGTAATATTCCAAGGCATACTTATAGTATTTTAATTGAAATACCAGCAAACACCATCGATTATTGTGATAATACAAAATTCATGGAAATAATAATTATGATAAATCTGGCAACAACATGTGTAAATGCAAATTAACAGCACATGAATGTATAAATATAACGAAAAATCATTTTTTAAAATTTTGTATGATGTCCCCCATTAATTTCTGATACAACTGAACGGGTTTTGACGGGAGTTACACCGGCAAATAACTCACGTTATAAGGAGTAACTTAAACTAATTATTTAGAAAAAAAGGCATTCGGAAACTGCTAGTACTTAATAAAGTATGTTTAGCTTTAGAATCTTGACTAGATAAATGCTTGTTTTTCTCACTCCATATCATATGGAATAAACTCTTAATTAATTAATTTGCACACATTTTTCTTCTTCACCTTCGTTGCGCTGTCTGAAAAAATTTTATAACATGATTTCTCCAATTTACTCAGATTTTGTCTGAGCATCTAATAGCACATAGAGTACACGTACTTCGGCAGATTGGTTGTTGAAGGTCCCTTGTGAATTCTACAACAAGTAATACATATATCTTCCTTCAAAATGCGTCTTTAACGTGTTTTATAAGTAAGGCAACAGACGTTACATAACAAAACACAGGTTTAAATATTCAAAAAAATGTTACAAGCCGCAGACTAACGTCTCCAGTTTCGAGTCATATTTAACGACGATAGTGATCAAGTAGACAGCTTCGCTTAAATTCTACTGAAAGCTATATTTTACCATCATTGGGTTGTTTGCCTCTCATAGAACATTGACCGATAAATGGCACACTGCGTAGCTACCTGTTTTACAAATTTTAGTGAAATAGAGTAAAGGCGTATAAAAAACAGACATAAAACATAGTGTGCTTCGTCGAAAAAGAATGTTTACACGTGAGAATAAAGAAAAAATTAAATAAAGCCGTCAATAAAGGATAAAAGAGGTACAAGTGTCATAGTGATGTTATCAGGAGCGAGCGCCGCGTGAATGCCAATGACGTAGACACACGCATTGCATGCTAACAGGTAGATTACGTTATATTAGACGAATGTGCAATGTTGAATCAGGTTTACTATGTAAGTAATGAATACGGTAATGTGATTTCCTTTATCAATTTTATCAACATTGTTTATAAGGTTATATCCCCATAATGAATATAAAATATATACGAGGAAACAATTATTAAAATTTACAAGATATTAGGAGAACGTTTCCAAAAACAAAGGGAGACGTTAGTATTAATGACACCTTTAATGATGGGACAGAAAAAAAACCGATCCTGATTAAAAGCGACAAACCGCCGCGCCACGTCCTTGCGATCGTTGACCCAAGAGTCAGCTGATTTTTTGATTTTGTGTTTCATTGTTGGTTTTTTATAGTAATATATTCTTTATGAAACTTTCGTTTCATTTAACTGTACTAACATGCGTGTAAATAATACTAATAAGTTTTAAAAAACATGTTTTTTTTTAATCAGGATCGCTTATCTCTTCGTCCCATCATTATAGAAATGGATCAAATCTAATGTTTAAAAATTATTTACGTAATTGATAGCCAAAACTATTTTTCAAAATATTCGACATTTGATTAGAAGGAACACAACCTTATAAAAACAATAAGATCCATATCTTTTACACTTCACCCTCTGAACTTAACATTGGCATTTAAATGGGACTTTTAAAACTGATACAGGTTAATTTTTATAGCGCAAATGTAGCTTAAGGTTGAAAAAGGGGCTGAAAGGTATGGAGGATTATTGGATACTGAAGGATGAAGAGTAATCATTTCAAAATTTATCGCAATTGAATTCACGATGTTTTATTTTACTGTGCTGAATCCTAAATGATTTTTTTAAATAAAACCATTGTAATATACTTATCATAACATCAGATAGTAAAATTCTTTTAAAGATTGGCGCAGATTGGCCAGAAGATTGAATAAAAAATTGTTATTTATTACGTTAAAATCTCTAATATACCTTCCCAATAATAGCATTTTATTTAGTACTATAAAATATATAAAATCTAAAGATCTTAAATTGTTCTTTGAAACCTACTTAGATCCCAATAACGGCCGAGTTCTATTAGTTTCGTCATTGCAATTAGTTATTTGATATCTTTAAGTTAATTCAAAGCGCTACGAATACAGATTGAGATAACTTATCGAATTATTTAATGAACAATGCTAGCAGCGAGCAAAATCACGTGTTTCATAATATTTCTAGCTAATATTGGTCCGTTCAGATAATAATCTTCATAGTGAAATGGTAATTGCGTCACGATTACCCTTTACAAGAAAATACCTAATAACATTAATGATAATAATTAATTATACGACGAAGTAAGAGGCATGAAATTTTTTTAATTAGGTTTGGATTACTACTGTATTGCTACGTGATGTTAAATTACGTTATAGTAAAAGATGGCAATGCATTAACGTTCTAAGGTAAATAGCGTCTTATTTCAAATATACGTTTTTTTATTGTTGATAGTTTAGGGCTTTAATGTTATGTCTAATATCGAAGCACGTTAACCTGCTAAGAGGCAATTCATCTTATAGTTTCGACGCATCACCGTGCCGAAACTCAAATTTACATATAGGGCAGCACGTCTTTGCTGGTAGGTTGATAACTAGCCACGACGGAAGCCTTCCATTCAGAGAAATTATCAAAACAATTCCCTAAAGTTGGCCTGCTCGGAATTGAACTCAAGACCTCTGCAAGCGAAGCGAGTACTGGCATCATAGCGCTAGTGAGGTCGTCAACATTTAAGTCAAGTATTAAATTAGCCAATGTATGTTAATTATATACGATAAACTTATCATAACACGTACATTACTGTTAACACAGTTGCCCTAGACTTGGATGGGCCTTTTTTTAGAACAATTGTAATAGAAAGTTGGTTTGTAGTCCAGCGATGCTTTGTAGGGTTTAGCATGTTATCAATCCAATAAATACTTACTAATGTTCTTTACAGCATACAATAACAGAACCTACCTGTAACAAACAATACGTTATATTAATTGCAAAATCAAATCGCAGTACGTATAAAGCTATTTAATGACTGTTAAAAATTAAGATAAACATTGCTTTTCAAAAAACTGTTGACAACTATAACATACTCTTTACCCTGAATACATATTATACCTGTTGATATCTTTAAATCTATACATACACAAAAGAAAATAGCGGGTTTGTTATCAATATTATAAATATAAATGGACAGCAATGGCTCAAAATAGGTTATTAAGATATACTACTGTCGAAATGTAAACAATAGCAATCCCTTCTTTTGAGTAAACTATAAACCATTGCAAAGGTAATGCTCCGTTAAGGGTTAAAGGAGTTCCACGCAATACACTTAAAATATTAACAAGAGATAATATTAAACTTTAAAGAGCGGTAACTGCAAGCTGCAACATTTTGTTTTATATAAAGATCAAATCACTGCACGAATACGATATTTAACTCTACGACTACCGAACAAAGAAATGTGTATAACTTTAGGGAGTTAAAAACCTTATGAATTTCGTTTTTTAAAATAACAGTCAATGCCTTTTTATCACAGATTCAAATTCAATGTCTTTAATGTCATTAAAAATAGGGGTGTGCTAATATCGTTCGAAATCCGACTGCAATAATTCAAGTTTGGAATCAAGTGAAATTCCACGAATAATTTTAAAAAGATCGAATGATTCGGGAATTAATGAAATATCTCTGGACTTTGTGAGTGTCGAAATATTCGACGAATAATCGAATATTAACATTCGATTCCGAACGAATAATTCGTAAGTTCGAATTATTCCCATACACCTAATTAAAAATTTATATTTAATTTTAAATATTATTTCGAAAGTTTTATTACTAGAATATATAAAATGACAGGTCATCATTTTAAATTAAGCATTTCAATTAAATAATTTAAAATTAATTCATATCGACTAACATCCAGTAGAGTAGCAAGCTTTAGAGCATAGGTTATGCTCTAAAATCCCTTTGGTAATAACTGAGATGCTTAATGAGCTGCTACTCCCTTTTTTCGCCCCATATACGAACTCAGTAATAAATAGTAGGCACTTTTGCATCAATCACATATATAACTCGTTTTTTAAGGTATTAAATTGTAACTCTTTGTCTAATTTAAATTGTCCTCAACCATGCGTACCATCACGATTTAAGAGTTTTGTGAGTTCTATCTTTAATTTTCTAGAATTATACTATAAACAAGGTTATTGCTATCAAATACACAACAATAAAGAACTGAACTAGAGCCTAATGCTGGTTTTGTTCCTCTAGGTAAAAGCTTGGTCTACTTACATATTAACGACGCGATAGACGCGGAAGCAAGTTGGCAGCCCGAAGGGGATCTGATTATTGGCGTCAACCTCAACCATGCTAACGGAATGAGGCTAAAATAGCAATGTGGCATAATCTTAGATCAGCAGTATTGTGATTTACAGATGTATTCAAAGAAGCTAACAGAAATATACTAATGATTCCAATACAATTGTTCCTGTTCCATATCTATCTTGCAGCATCCGAAGGTGTCCATTATATGAAGTTTGATAAAAACACATCGAATTGATTGTGACGATGATCATCCTACTTCTTTAGATTAATTTAATACGAAATGAATAATGAAATATATCATCTGATTTAAAATAAAATGGTAAAGGATAAGATGTTAATTATCAGAGGATTTTGTTCGATTCCTTGTTAGTCATCATCGAGAACTAAGATTTTAGTAAATTCCCAGGTTAAAGGAACCTCAATAAGCAAAATACCTTTATAGCATAGTGGTGTGGTAAATATAAATATTATATATACAACCAAACAACCAACAAGTAGGTACCAAATTATATGTACAGGAATTGCAAAAAATTGATAATTACGTGCCATTTGATTGATTTTTACTATTTCATAGTATAAAGTTACATACCTGCACGTCTTTTGTAATGCCTATCTAACAAACTTTGGCGTGAAAGTCACGACCTAGAGATGTGAATCGTCTACGTGATGTATTTTAAATAATTAACGGCAAAGCAACGAGGTTAAAAGGTTGACTCGACTGCATTTTGCAAATCCAGTAAAATTCATGGAAGCTTAGATTTTGCTCCGCAGATAAGAACTTCTGGGCGAATGTTGCGTTAACATTTGAAATTTGTTAACACTAGCCTGTTTTAGTTGGAGTAAAACTAACAGCTACTCATTTTAGGAGAATATAGTTTGGAACAATTATAGACACCGTAAAAAGGACATCTAAATTTCATTGCCGAACATTTACCAATAACAAATATAATTTTAGCAACTTTTCTTTTACGACTCATGCGCGTTATTTAGTAACTGAGCAACAGTAACATTTAAACTAGGGAACTTATGTTGGCTAAGACAGATATCTAACAAGATTTATCACCTTCAGCGACAGCTTACACGTAAATATATACGAATCCATCAGCGAACAAACGTAAAGAAAAATATCATTTCATAAATCCATCCAAACCTATAATCGACAACCGGATTCTGTGCCTGCGTAGCAAATGCGGTCGCCAGCTTGAAACTATGTCGCGTTGCACAAATTACCTATCAAATTTTATATTGTAATAAACATTAACGTTTCAGCCATTGGGCGGCGTTATTAATACTGTTACACAATCTACCCACAATCTAGAGAGCATATATTTTACAAGAATATCAATTTTTCCTTACAGTCAAACATTCTAACGGAACATAATCAATCATAGCCATAATATTTGCTTTCTCGACGGTTTCACTTCACTGTATTGCCTAATTTTATCCGACCGTGCAATCCATGATACAAGACTAGTGGATATTAAAAGATTTTTATCTTTGTATCTTCGGTTAGATAACCAATCGTTTGACTTTTAACTGTTTATTCGTCTTTTAATGTGTTTCTTTACTACTGCCGAATTTTCTCGAATAAGGGACACTAGAAAAACTTAGAAACGGAAATGAGTTCTTTAGGCTTTTATAAAATCAATTTAGTCTCATTTTTCCCACGTGTAAAGCTATCCCATCAACGCATATTCGCACATCGAAAGCTCCTATTAACAAGAACGCCCGTTAGAAGATGGCGTGGGAGATTTGAACAAAGCCAGCTACTATTTAAATGCACAAACAGACGTACAGTTAGAATTGTATATGAGGAAATGCCACTAAGTTGCATCGCCAATTAGTAACTCCATAATTAAAACAAGAGTTTTCCTTAACTAAAACTTTTAATATTTACTTTGTTAAATTTTTTAAACATAATATCTCATGCGTAATATGTTTTGTTTAAAAAAGTTTATATATGAAATATCATTTTGAAAGTACCGACAAACAAAGTATGTATGTAAATAAATACGTTGACGGCCTCGCTGGCACACTGGTGCGAGTACTCGCCTTGCTAGCAGAGGCCCCGGAATCGATCGCCAGTAGGGTGAACTTAGAATAATATTTTCTAGTTTGTTCAAGTCTGATCTGGTGGGAGGTTCCGGTTGTGGCTAGTTACCACCCTATCAGCAAAGACGTACCGCCAAAACAAAGAGATTTGTGTTCCGGTACGATGCTGTGTAGAAACTGTAAGGGGTACACCATATCGCCTCTTACCCAGATTAGCGCGCTTCCATCTTAGACTGTATCATCACTTACCATCAGGTGAGATTACAGTCAAGCGCTAAACTGTCAGCAATATAAAAAAGAACGTTCTTGTTGCATCGTCAAGCCTGTACGTAATGAAATTAAATTAAATATCAAACCTAAGACAAAATCAAAAACGCGGGCCGTCTATACCTAACGTGAATTCGATTCATTATTAGTTCTTAGCTGCCATATAATAAGTTTTTTATACCGTAACCATTATATAACTAGCTCTTAAGATACGAGCACACCCATTTAATTTGAGAAATTCGCAACGCTACATGAAACGGAATGCATAAAGAAGCTCATTGTTCGGACGCGGCAAGATTGATTGAGTGAAGGATAGCGTGCCAGAAACGTGGGAGATAGAAAAATGTAGAACATGTGAACGATGGCCACAATCAAATATAAAGAGTTAGTTTACGACGATCTACTTTCAATTGTTTATTTAAGAACCATTTCGTTCAAATAATAGAAGCAACGGAACTTTAAATTAACCTTGCATTTGCAATCCCTATACTGATTGCGTAAATACCAAAATGAGAGCTTAAAGCTATTTTGCGACGTTCGGAAATATTTGCTGTTTTCTAAAGTCGCCCAAAGAATTATTACTTGTCACAATAATACGTTTCTTTTATATATATGTCGGAGGGCAGATGTCTAGGGAACGCTGGCGCCATCTATCGCCGTGGACAGAGTCAATGGTGGCAGTCCGGCGGGAGTCTCTCGGCAGTTGTCGAGTAGCGCTCGACCGGAGCAGTCTACTGTTGGAACTGTCGCGTTCCTAGCTTTTATGTTAATGAGTTTGTGTAAATTGATATCGGGGACATTAAGTGATTGAACATTATAATCAGAGTTAATTAATAAACTGTTTGATTGCACCAGCATTACCTACGAACGCCCACAGAATAAGAAATTAAATAATGGAGCCAATTAATAACTATTTCGGCGGAGAACCCTAAGCCCTAGTGCTTTATACTTCTCCTGTTCCCCGACACACACATATATATATATATATATATATATATATATATATATATATATATAA